>VMDO01030190.1:0-21581 GCA_007922755.1 Pedetes capensis | reverse complement strand
CACATACAATTTGAAGGAAAAGGAAAAAGCCTGATGTATTTTGGTATTAGCAATTTTGAATCTAATTATTGAAGAAGATGCTAATGAGAATATTAAAAAACAGAAGCACAGATTCTTGCTTTTAAGAAACAAAGAATTTTTTCAAAAGTGTCTTCATAAAAGTAATCCAGAGGACTGATTCCTTTAAAAAATATTATTGAAGACCAACAGTGCAGAAGGCTATCATGATTCTTAAGGAAAAAATAAAAATTTGCTACTGATGGTTAAGACAACACTGAAAATACAAATAAAAGGCCTGAGCTAGGAACAAATTCAGTTCAAGAAGATTTGAAATTCTCAATATTTTCACTTGCATCTAAAATTTAAATAAAATATATTAGCATGAAAATGTATGACTAATAGTGACCTTTATGTCTTCTGCATGACAAATAATAAAAATATTCTGGGCACCAACCTTTATTGGGCAATGAAGTCAAGATCATCTAGATCCCTACTACCTCCATTCTATTTGATCTTGTAGGAGCGTCTCACAGGAAATGTAGGAAGATACATTTCCCAGCCTCCTTCACAGGGAAGTTGGAAACTGATCATTTATAGCCATTTATATAAGGGTAAGTATTTTAAAATCAATCCCAGCTAAATATAGATCTAAACCTTTAACATCTCCCCAAATCATGGGCTCTTTGCTACTCTCCAGTCCCCTTGGGCTTAAAGGAGATTCAGATACTAGCACAGCCACACAAGTGAAATTATCCCTTTGAAGAAGCTGCACTGTAAGCATACCTCTCCAGGAGACAGAGCTGAAATGATCTTTTGACCAAGCAGGTTGTAGGCAAGCTATTTATGCCAGTGAGATTTCAGATTATTTGTTTTTTTATAGTAGACAAGTATTAACCTAACAGACAAGTGCTATACTCACTATTCAGCAATAGTGATTACTCTGGTACCAAAAGCCAACACATGAGACTAAGTTGTGAAAATCATGGCATGGTCTCTGGATCTTTTCTATTCAACAGTGGCCATCAATGTTACTGAAACAATAACTTTCAATGTTAATTTAATTTCTCCCAAAAGTGTGTGCTGAGAGATGATTGATTCTGTCGTCATACGTTTATAATCAGTTTTTAATCACACTTTCATTGTCAAGGTGAAAGTAGAAGGTTTTCCTCTTTCACACTTTTAACTAAATGATTAAAAATCATCGGTGTCATAATGTTCTGAAAGTAACAGTGTCATCAGAATATTGACTCACAGTACATCCATTTCAATGTCATATTTCTTTCCCTGTAACATGTAGCTGAAAAGTCATTAGAAAATTCACATTGTGCTTCCAACTAATAATTATGTGAACTTCATAAAGATTTCATTAAGGCAAATCTGTTCCAAGAAGTCCTATAGGTATTAAGATACATATTACTCCATGGACCTAACTATGTACATAGGTGTTCAATATATACATTTAAGTCTAATTCAGTTATATCATGTCCTGTAGCAATAACTGGATGCATTTAGAAAGATTAGTAAAATGAGGTATTATCTATATAAATACCTCTGTTCTGCTTAATCTTTGTTAAAAATGTGATATTATTTGAAATGCTATGGCAATTGCAGTTATAAAATAGAAAAAAAGTCATTTTTATTGTTATTTAGAGTCAGACCTCCTGACTGGATGACAACTACCAACAACAATACTTCAAAAATATTTGGTCATGGCTTCCCTGGCACCTGCCTGTAATCCCAGTTTTAGGAGGATGAGGCAGAAGGACTGCAAATCCAAGCCCAGAGGCAACCTAGGCAATTTAGCTAAAGCCAGTCTTGAAATCTAAAAAAGTGTGTGTGGGGGGGGCAAGTAAGGAGTGCAGAAAATTGTTAGACCATTTGCCTAGCTCATACAAGGCCCTGGTTTCAACCTCTAGTAGTGAAATAAAACTAGTTACATTCTCAAACTTTTTGTCCTAATGTATATTAAAATGATTTTTAATATATTGATATGATCTACATTATATGATATGATCTACATTATATGATAATATATTGATATGATTTTTAATATATTGATATGATTTACATTAGTCATAATTCATGTAGTTGACGATCTTCTTTTTATTCCTTGACCTGCCACTTGCCCAAACATGATGTCCTTCTCCAGGAATTGTTCCCTCCTGACTACATGTCCAAAATACATAAAATGCAGTGTAGTCATCCTTGCTTCCAAGGAACATTATGGTTGTACTTCTTATGAGATGTATCTGTTAGTTCTTTTTGCAGGCCATGGTATGTTCAATATTCATATCTAGCAACATAATTCAAAAGCATCAATTCTTCTCCTGTCTCCCTTATTTGAAATTCAGCTTTCACAACCATATGTTGTGGTGGTGGTGGTTCTTAGGTGCTGTCAAGTCAGTGTCCAACTCATAGTGACCCGACATACAATAGAGGAAACACTATTGTCAATGGTTCTCTGCTATTCATAGGGTTTTCAATGGTGGATTGATTTTTGGGAGTGGATTGCCTGGTCCTTCTCCCAAGTCTACAGTATCTGGTATTCCCAGGCAGTCTCCCACCCAAGTACTAACCAGGTCCACCCTGCTTAGCTTCTGAGATCTGCCAGAATGGGACGCCGTAGTGCTATGACTGCAGGCTTCACAACCATATAATGTGATTGAAAATATCATAGCATGAATCAGGCACACCTTCATCCTCAATGTGACATCTTTACTTTTCAACACTTTAAAGAGGTCTTTAGCAAAAGCTTTTCCCAGTGCAATGCATCTTTTGATTTCTTGACTGCTATTTCCATGGGTGTTGATGGTAGAACCAAGTAAATCAAAATCTGGGACAGCCTCAATATTTTCTCCATGTATCATGAAGCTGTGTACTGATCCAGTTGTAAGGATTTTTCTTTTGCTGATATGGAGGTTCCGTCCATACTGAAGATTGTGTTCTTTGATCTTCATCAGTAAATATTTCAAATTCTCTTCACCTTGAGGAAGCAGAGCTGTGTTATCAGCACAACGTAGGTTGTTAATGATTCCTCCCCCAATCAAGATGTTGTGTTCTCCTTCATAAAGTCAATGTTGTAGGATTATTTGCTCAGCAGAAGATCCTCCTTTTTATTGTCTAATGTTGGTGAGGTAGAGAGTAATAAGGCTTTTGCCACTTTCCTTGTACAACTATCACATTGCTTTTGTTTATATTTTCATCAACTTACATAATTTATGGAACTTTTTGGTTAATATGTAGTAAAACTCATATGCACTTATGGATTATATTCCTGTTTTTCCCATGTAGTCATATAGTTGCCTCATATAATTTGAGTTTATCCTTCCCCCTCATCTGTTTACCTTGTTTCAACTCCCCTTTCCCTATTTCACAAACTTTGCTCTCACTGTCTCAACTCCCCTTCTTTTTTTCCTTATACTTTCCCTTCATAGCTAAGACTGATTCATTTTTATATGTCTCTCTCTATATATCTATGGGTTGGGATTTAGCTCAGTTGGTAGAGAGCTGCGCTGCAGTCTCTAAGGTCCTGACTTCAATTCTCAGCACCTCAAAAATGGGAGGACCTGGCAATCCATTCCCAAGGCAATCCTGAAATAGACAGCCATTGAAAACCCTATGAGGGTCACTATGAGTCGGATACTGACTCGATGTCACCTAACAACAATAACTCTCTCTATATATATGGGGCTGGAGTTTAGCTCAGTTGGTTGAGTGCTGCTCTGAACTCTCTGAGGACCCAGGTTTGATCCCTAGCACCACAAAAACAGGAGAGAGATATGGCAATCCACTCCCAATGCAATCTTGAACCAATCAACTATAGAAATCCCTATGAGGGTCATTATGATTTGGATTCTATTTGACAACCACTAACAACAGAAACAACAACATATGTATATACATAATTTTTTTCTTCCTCTAAGAAAGATTTAGCTCTTATTTATGAGTGAGTACATATAATATTTCTCTCTTGGGGCCTGGGTTTGTTCACTTAAGATGCAGTACACAAAAATAAAGGTAATAGGAAAGATTGATATTCCCTAAATTTCTTTATGAAATTCATAAAAGGGAATAGAGAAATAGAGATGAAAAAAATCACCGACCAAGAAAGTTTTAAAACACCTATGCTGAATCTTTCATAATATATCTGCCTAACTTTTGAAAACACTATAGACTTAAAGTACATTGCAAAAGCTTTACAAAGAATTCTAAGTACCTGATACAGTTTCTCCTAATGTTAAAATCATTATTAACAATAACAATTCCCATAACGTAGAGTTTGACAAAATTATATGTCATTAAATTAACTATGTATTTGACTTGGGTTACACTAGTATTTCTGCTAGTGCTCTTTCACTATTCCAAATTTAGGTCAGGATCCTACTTCACTCCTTAGTCTTATCACATCTGTTACAAACCCTCATTCTTCCCTGTCTGAAGCTGGATATTCAGATAACAGAAAATGGAATATAATGGATATGCTGGGAAGATTAGACAAAATGATGCATTAAGTGCAACAGGTGTATAGTGCAAAGTAATTGGTGTAAAGTAAATGATAAAATATTGGCTATTTCTATTATTACTTATAAGGCAAAGTGTAAAACTAAATTTTCTGAAATATTCTTTTTATTTAAGTCTTTTTTCTTGTTATTCATTAATTTATCTTTGCAAATCATCCCAATGCTTTTGTGTTTTTCCTTGATCTTTACTTCTCTCATTTCCTCACTATTACTCAGACCACGTCATCTATATATCATTGTACACAATATACCAATTTTTTGAATTCTAAAATTTCTAATATGCAATCATTTACTTTTCAAGGGTATCTGTTTTGCTTTAAATTTTCAGGGTATGCCCCTTTGTGCAATGATTTAGTTTTTAAGGTGTGCTTTCATTCTATTCACTTGTTTGTGCTTTATTTTTGCAGGGATTTTCTTCATCTTTCCTTCAACAAGCTGAACTTCTTGTGAATGCACATGGATTTTGAATTCCCCATGATGCCAATCCTCTATTTTTAGGTGATGCTCATTCTTCCTTCCCATCGAGGCCTCCATACAAGAAGAGGATAGAATGACCATCATATTGTCACAGTTCTCTGAGATTTTGTAGTGATTATTTTTAAGATAGGTAGCATTAATTACTCTAACATGGTCAGTATATATCCTGAAATCAAATGTATATTTTATTGTCATTAGCACAATGTTCAACATCTTAATTTTTAGATCATTTATCCACTTCACTAGTGCTCATAGGGAGCAACATAACCATTGGTCAATATCTGGTCTATTAATTTGAAAACGAGGAAAAAGAATGAGAAGAAGGAATATAAGACAAGCAAACAAGGTAAAAAGGAGAAAGATAGCACAAAATAGGACAAGAAAGAAGAAAAATAAACTATTCCTCACTGGCAGTGCCATAATTTGTTTTTTATCTAGTCTCATGCATAGCAGCTCTGTGTGACAGTACAATAATACACTTTGCAAAGCTTTGTCTCTCTTCAGTTTACTCTGCTGTTTTCTTCCCCAATGTTTTGTCCCTGTGTAGGTGCAGAAGCATAAAACAAACTTGTGGGTTAGAAGGAAAAGTTGTTATTCTGACTTGGTAAAGAGTAGCACCCATTTCATATAAGGTTGATTTTCCAACTGTGTGAACTGCATTGTTCATATATCACAATAGTGAAAGAATAGCAAAAAGGACTGAATTTTACCAAATGATTGTTTCACGATTTAAATGCGGAATAAAGATCTGTAGACACACAGGTAGATGTAGGTCAATTAAACTCTGTGACAGAGATGGTTAGCAGCTGATCAAAGATTTGTGCATTGTTTTTATAGTGAGGAGCTATATGCCACAGCTGTGGTGCCAACAATTATATTTCCTAGCTCATTTTATGCTTTTTTTCAGTCAATGTGACTGAGTTCAGGTTGATGAAATGTGGGAAGAAATTTTACTCTTAAGTCCAGCTTTGGCTTTTATCTCTTCAGTTATCCCCTCAGTCTTTGCTCTTACCATTTTCCAGTTTAACTTCAGTGGAATTATGATACCTCAGAAGCCACATTTCCACATTTTATTTTTTGTGGTACTGGGGGTTGAACCCAGAGCCTTGTGCCTGCATGCTTTGCAAGTGCTGGACCACACTGATGCACCCCAGTCCATTTTTTTTTTTTTTTTTTTTTTTTTACTTTTTTGGACTGGGTCTTGCTAAATTGCGCAGACTGCCTCTGGTATCTAACTTGCTATCCTCCTGCATCTGCCTCCTGAGTCACTGGAATTATAGGCATGTGCCACAATGCCTGGCCCACATTTCCACATTTTGATGGTGAAAAGCTTCAGTCAGCTTATATGCTGAGTAAGTTTGTGGAATAGCATCTTCTCCCTTTCCTAGTCTATATTATCTTTGTTTGGAAGAGAGACACATTTTAATTACCTAAAACCTCAAAGTTGTCCTTTATGACATTTAGTATTGCCTTAACAAATTCAAATACATTTTTTCTTAACTTTGGCTAAGATTGCCCTTATCATAGTCTGTTCAAGCTGGCAAAATAAAATACCATAAAGTGTTGTTGTTGGGTACTATAGACTCTGATATTATTCATAGCAATCCCTTGTGCCATAGAACAAAACACTAGCTGGCACTGTGCCTTGCATATAATCTTTATATGTTTGAGACTAAGGTTGCAGTCACTATGTTTCTTCTCATTTTGTGTCATGCCACATCAGCAAAAGGAGTTCGTTGGAGCTTTACTCCATTCCAGTCATTAAGGTCAACTCTACCTTGAGGAGGTAACTCTTCCCCAGTCATTACTGAGGTAGAAGGGCTCATTTTCTAGCACTATATTTGACAGTGCTTTTCTGCTATTCACAGGGTTTTCAATGGTTGCTTTTTCGGGAGTGGGCTACTGGGTTCTTCTCTCTAGTCTGTCTTGGTCTGGAAGTTCAACTGAGACCCGTCCACCATCAGTGGCAGTGCTGGAATCTGAAATATTGGTGATATAGCTTTCAACTTCACAGCAACAGCAAGCCGACACAGCATGAAAAGATGACAGACATGTTGTTGTTGTTGTTAGGTGCCATCGAGTAGGTATCCGACTCATAGCGAGCCTACATACAATGGGCGAAACACTTTATCAGGGCTTCTCTGCTATTCATAGGGTTTTCAGTGGCTGATTGATTTTGGGGAGTGGGTTGCCAGATCTGTCTCCCAAGCCTACAGCACCTGGTGTTCCTAGGTGGTCTCCCATCCAAGTAGAAACTAGGCCCGACCCTGCCTAGCTTCTAAGATCTGACAGGATCAGATGTCATAAGGCTATGCCTGCAGACAACAGATATGTATGGGACCATAAACTGGATAGCTTATAAACACAAATTTATTGATCACAGTTTTGGAAAGGGGGAGGACCAGTATCATGATTCCAGAAAAATTCAAAGTGGGATGAGGTCTTGCTCCTTGTAGATAACAAGTTCTTATTGCATCCTCTCATTGTAAAAGATGTAAACAGGCTCCACAATCCCTTTTTGATGGTCACTAATTCCCTTAAGGGGCTGGAGCTCAGTTGGTAGAGCGATGAGCTGTAGTCTCTGAGGTCCTGAGTTCAAGTCCCAGCACCGCAAAAATGGGAGAAGGGCCTGGCAATCCACTCCCAAGGCAATCCCGAAACAGTCATCCATTGAAAACCCTAAGAGGGTCGCTATGAGTCAGATACCGACTCAATGACATCTAACGATGATAACAATTCTCTTAAGGAGCGATGTATAGTAATGACCTGACTACCTTTTGAGAAAGTCCTATTTCTCTCTCTCTCTCTGTACATATATATATATATATATATATATATATATAGTTGTTGTTGCTGTTGTTAGGTGCCGTCGAGTCGGTACCCAACTCATAGCGACCCTCTGTACAACAGGAGAAACACTATTGTCAGTGCTTCTCTGCTGTGCATTGGGTTTTCAATGGCAGGTTGATTTTTGGGAGGGGGTTGCCAGGTCCTTCTCCCAAGCCTACAGCATCTGGTGTTCCCAGGCGGTCTCCCATCCAGGTACTAACCAGGCCTGACCCTGCTTAGCTTCTGAGATCTGACGGGATCTGATGCCACAGGGCTACAGCTGCAGGTATATATATACATATATATATATATATATATATATATATATATATGTGTGTGTGTGTGTGTGTGTGTGTGTGTGTGTGTATATGTATACATATATATATATATATATTTTATTTATTTATTTATTTAATTTTTGCTGTACTGGGGGTTGAACCCAGGGCCTCGCACCTTCATGCTTTGTAAGTACTGGACCACTGAGCTGCGCCCCCAGCACATTTTTTTTTTTATTTTTAGAGACAGCATCTTGCTAAATTATAGCAGACTACCTCTGGTCTCGAACTTGCGATCCTCACGCTTCTGCCTCCTGAGTCACTGGGATTGCAGGCTTGAACCACCATGCTGGGCTTTCCTTATGTTTTTGCATTGGGAATTACATTATAACACATGAATTTGGAGGGCTATAAGCATTCAGAACATAACAGCTCTTAACTCCATCATTAAATTTCTTCACAATTTAAATACTTGCCCTTTTTATTTATATATTTGGCACAAGTGAAATTAAGAACTAATTCTGATGTCAGATCTTTCTCCATTGCTCCTCTCTCTTCTACATCTCAGGGCTCCCTGAAAAAGAACCCTCTGCTGAAAGCTGAGTTTCACCAAAGTAGACATGTTCCTGGGTTTAAGGTACAATGGCTGGACATAATTACCTCTCTGTTCCCCAAGTGGGAGGTGTCTCTTCCCACTTGCTTGGAATTGAAAGAAAGGTGACATCAACAACTCTTTTGTTCTTGACTTCTTAATGCATGTTTTTTTATTATTATTATTATTATATGAAAGCCAGGCACTATGGTCTCTTATCTGGCTTGTTCTTGTGAAGATAACTTGGTGCACAAATTGCTGTTCAAGTTGGTGTTCGTGTAGAGATACTTGCTTCAGGAACTTCTCCAGCCTCCATTTTTCTCCACCTTCTTCTATGGTTTGCCTCCTAATTTTATTACTTGTGTCATTTGAAGCTCCAAAGCTTTCACATTGATTAAGTCCAATATACCTTGCTATTAGTTGTTGTTTTTGTTTTAGGGATTCTGGTTTGGTATCATATCTAAGAACTCTTTGCTAACACAAGTCTTAAATATTTATTTTTGTGCTTTCTTTTGAAGTTTTATACCTCAGTTCATACCTTTTCATATACTTCTCAGTTGGAATAAATCTTATCATATTTCATAAGAACAATATGTGGGGCTTTGTTGTTTTGTTTATTTGTTTTTGGATGTGGTATTCAGTAGTTCAAGCACCATTTGATTGCTGTCATTCTGTATCCATTTGCCTTAACACCTATCTATATAATATCAATTGCCTGTACGTTAAGAGCTGTTTCTGGGCTGTCACATCTATTCCACTGATCTATACATCTTTCTTTATCTTGGTAAGAGAAAGGGCATGAATTATTATGAATAAACAAATTATTTTTGTTGAACTGAACACAGAGGTAAAAATTCATACAGGAACATAGTAAATTAAACTTATAATATCTGTGTCATAAGACAAGATAAAATAGGCCTAGATCCAGACATACAGTCTGGATGTATAGCCTTTTTCATGCAATTGGTACTCACATATTGAGTTCTTACAAGATCAGTATAACCTTTATAAGAGTTTTCCTTTATTATTCTTGTTTACCTATATTATAGTAATGGAGGAAGATGCAATACTTTTCCTCACCCATTGTAAGAGCCACAGCTGATGATATTAAAACAAAAGACAGGTCAAAAAAAGAAAATCATAACAAAATTGTGTAATCAAACTTTTACTTGAGGTAGAGTCCTTCAAAAATGAAGATACATAGACACAAGAAATGTTGACTATTTCTTATGCTTAAGTTTGATGAAGAATGGACAATTATGTAGAAATGTGATTGGATGAAAGGATATGACCTAGTGAGAATAGTTGGAGGGCAGGGAGACCCTGCAAACTGGCTCAGATTCTTCATGGGTTCTCTATAGCATTCCTTCCTCCCAGTTAGGACCCTCTGGAATTAAAGACTTCAAGGGAGAAGCAAGAATAAGTGACTTTTCTAGGTTTTATGACTGGCTTAAATGAAGAAGATTTTTAGTTTCTGTAACCTGTCTAGACTTACTTCAGAGGAGAAAGAGGAATGGAAGGTAGCAGGACAAGAGAAAGTTAGAAAGAACTTGCTTATGAAGACTTTCCAATAACCTTCAACTCAAAGCACTCAGCATGCCAAAATACCATGCATTGGAGTATCATGGTCTAATCTCCAACATTACTCATGTACATTAGCAAATAACTAATAAATTAAATAAGTAACAATGAAGAAACCACTGAATGAATATCAAATATCTTAGTTATTCCTTGGCATAAGATCAACTAATCACATAGATTTTTATGTTTTTTCCATTGTATTTTATTATTTCTTACAGACATTGGCCATGTGATTAAAATTTGATAGTAGGAGACAGTAATTTCCTAGGACACTGTACATTAAACTAGCCCTTGCAACCTGTAGATTTAACTAATTATTTCAGCTCAACAAAAAACCAAAACGAAATTGATGATTCAACTAAAGCAAATGACATTTTATAGTATTTGCCTTTTAGATATTATAAGTTAAAATGATTAGTAGTTTTACTTATATCATCTTATGCATCTCAGAAATGGCTAGTTTTAATTTGTTTGACTTAGATATAATCAGCTTTTTTATTCAGGCAAAATTTTTCAATAGAATCATGTATTTGATTAATGCATTTTCCAAACACTTATATAGGAGAAATTTAAAAGCTAATATATCTTGTTGAAAAAATCAGTAGTCTTCTTCATACAGATTTGTTCACTCTAGTATGAAGCATGAAATAACACTTTGACCTACTTACTCTTATAATACCCTTGAGGATCATCAGAAAAAATTAATCCAGTACCCTGTTTATTTTCCCAAGAATTGGACCCTAGTAGGGCTCATGCATCTACGCTCATCTTCTTATGCTAAGGAAGTAATTATAAGTGTTTGAGCCAAATCCATAAATCATTATGTTTCCTTTGATGTCCTACTTAAGTGAATGCAATCTGAATGGCAATTTCTATCCCCTAAACTGCTTTTGCAAATGGTCATTACTTTTGAACTTTGAAGAATTGTAGACAATTTACATTCTCTGATGGGCTTTTGTCTTTGAAAAGCCTTTCTCTTTGTGATCCAAAAGGAATGTCTGTGTTTAGTATTTGGTTGATGCACATTTAGGGAATAGAACAAAAATGGTCATATATTTTAAAGCTTTAAAAATATGCATTACAAAAACACTTGTACACACTGGTAGATACACACACTTATGTGTGTGTGTTGCTGTTGTTAAGTTCTGTAGACTCAGTATGCGATTCATAGGGACCCTATGTACAATAGGTGAAACAGTATTATTACTGTTTCTCTGCTATTCATAGTATTTTCAATGGTGTATTGTTTTTTAAGAGTGAGTTGCCAGGTCCTCTAGTGTTCCCAAGTGGTCTCCTATCCAAGTAATAACCAGGTTCAACCCTGTTTAGCTTCTGAGATCTGACAGGATTGGATACCACAGTGGTACAGCTGCTGGCTATGTGTATGTAGGTAGAAAGTGTATAAAACAATTTTGGGAATTCTTTTCCATAATCTTTCTTTGGCTTACTTTACTGTCCAATATTAACTTTCCCTGCTCCTTTCTCCTTATTTATATCAATATATATCTCTGCATTCTTCCTTACTTGTCCTTCATGCCTCCATAAGTGCTTATGAGCCAAGAATGGTCAATCAGGACATAAATTTATAAAATAGTATGGTTGGAGGCTCACAGTATATATTAACTATGCAGTATATTGAAATCCCAGCTATAACCCTGAGTAGCTGCGTGAGTTTACCTTCAAATCTAAATACATATTAACTATTATACTTGATGTATTAGGTAAAGGAAAAATACTTTTAAAAAAATTTCTGGGTATGACAATGTAATATTTGATTGTTGCTAACTGCCATCCTGTCAGGTCTGACTCATAATAACACCCTTTAAAAAGAATGAAACACTACCTGACACTGTGCCAAGCCTGGCACATTTAGTGCTTCTCTGTTATTCGTAGGGTTTTAGATGGATATTTGTTATGGGAGTGGGCTGCCAAGTCCTTCTCCTGAGTCAAGAGGAGCCAGTATTCCCAGGTGGTCTCCTATCCAAGGACTAACCATGCTCAACCTTGCTTAGCTTCTGATCAGATGGGATTGGATTCCAGGGTGGTAGGGCAATGTTTGATTAAAAGGGGTAAAATGCATACATTTTGAAGATAATTTGACTGCTGTGTCATTTACTGCTAATCACAAAAATGCCATTTGGTAGAAATATTTTCATTTAAAAAATCTTTCTTTTTAAAAAGCATTAAATATGTATTCTTGATTATACATTTCACTGAACTGATCTAATCTTTACAAAGCACAAAAATAATATCTTATTTAAGCTTAAACACACTTGTATTAGAGGGGAATATACTTATGGAATATTAAATTCTGGGCTTCAATGTCTATTGTGGTGAGATGTCTGAAAAATATATTGTGAACCACATTTCTCACAACATAAATGAAGAGTAGAGTGGTTAGTTGCATTCATTTGCCTTAAATTCTTCCTGTGAATTTTTTTCCATTATTAGGACTCTGGAAAAAAAGCTTTAATTCACTAATTATACTGAGATGTTAATATTTCAAAGAGAAAAACAGAGATAAAGTTTTCTTTAAAGCTAAAATACCAAAATTATGACAAAACAATAATTATATGAATATTTTTATTAATATTGTATCCTCGGCACCATATTATGATGCCTTTTATAAATTGTTTTAATTAAATAAAACCCAATAAGTTGTTGAGTCATCACATTACAGATCAGAAAAAAAAGGTCAGATATATTAAAGAATTTGCTATGGGTTTTATAGGCAAGGAATGGCAAAACTAGGATGTGATTTCATGTTTATTTTATTACCATGCTTGTTAATTGATAATTAGCATGGCCTCTAATCCTTAAGGGGTTGGAGTTTAGCTCAGTTGGTAGAATGCTGCTCTACACTCTCTGAGGACTCACATTTGATCCCTAGTACTACAAAATGAGAGGACATGCCAATCCGCTCCCAAAGCAATCTTGAAACAATCAGCCAGTGAAAATCATGTGAGGATCTCTATGAGTTAGACTGACTCAATGGTACGTAACAAAAACAACAAGTAACTCTTAAAATTGATTATCTTCTTGATCTCCCAATGACAGATTCTTAATACATTCATGATATTGTTAGGAATTATATAAATAAATATTTGTATGTAGCTGGGCAATGTAGATACTGAAGATGAAAACTGAAGATAGGAAAAAAAGAAGAAAGTGATGAGCAAGGAAGTAGGTATATTGATTTAAGTTGTTGTTCTTGTTGTTGCTGCTGCTGTTATTGTTGTTGGGTGCTGTCAAGTCAGGTCTGACTCATAGCAACCCTAAGTACAACCAAACAAAACACTCCTTGGCACTGTGTCCAATATATGATCCTTTATATGTCTAAGCCCCTTGTTAAGGTCACCATCTCAATCCATCTAATTGAGGATCACTTTTTTGTTGCTGTTGTTGACTCATCACTCTCTCAAACGTGATGTTCTTCTCTAGAGATTGTTCCCTCCTGACAATATGTCCAAAATACATAAGATACAGTCTAGCCATCCTTGCTTCCAAGGAGCACACTGATTGCATTTCTAGGATGGATCTGTTGGTTCTTTGGGCAGTCCATGATATATTAAATGTTCATCTCCAGCCCTATAATTCAGGTTCAATAAAATAATAAAAAGAAAATAGATGTGAAATGCTACACACACACACACACACACACACACACACACACACGCACATTCATGAACATTACTCAATGGACTAATTTGTCATTATGCCATATTAAGTCCAAGGACTAACCAGTTTGACACTAATTAGCTTCCAAGATGAGACGGGGTGGTGTGCCAGTGTCCTATAGCTGCAGACAGGATTTTATAGGTTATTTTAATAGTCTAGTAAATGTGAAAACAACAAAATCATAAAAATGTAGTAAAAATTATGATAGAAAAATTTAAATAACAACTGAAAAAATCAGACATTGGTTCATACTATTGGCAAACATCTGTCACACTGTGAAAAATGCTGGTAAAGTTTATTAAATTAGGAATGCAGTAAACATAGTAATGAAAAATAGGATAACACAACAAATATTCAACAACTTTTTTTGCTTGTTTTAATAGAACTGGTGATTAATTGTACATCATGAATTATTTGCTAAGCAATGATTACCTCATTCTCTATAAAAGTTAATTCTTCTCCAAAGACCTTAAAATATTCCTGAGGTATAAATTGTTATTATCATAATCTAAATAATTTCTAAATTGGAAGTTTCCTAGAAAAACATTGTTTGTTGAACTTGCCATTCATCACTGATAAATTTTTAAATGCATTAGGGTGGAAAGTGGGCAAAGACAAGCAAGTCTAGTAGCCAAGGCTATTTTTACCATCTTCCCAAATTTCTGTCCTGATTCATCTTGTTCACATTTTTTATGAGAATGGCTGATTATATGGAACACAGAAGATATTATTAAAATCACAATTAAACTATTTTCCCCTAAAAGGTTTTATTTGTTTTAATGCTTGTGTTGTTGTACAAATGATATCATTGAGCCTACTTGTTACCTGTTATCTTGCCTAAGAGTTTATGTTTGAATGTGTCTCAGAAATAGGAGTTTTGGATTTGGGTTCATTCATTCATTCCCAAGTGGATATTAGTTATGTATCATGTATATTTAAGAAGGGATGAGATTTAGCTCAGTTGGTAGAGTGCCTCATTGAGGCCCTGGGTTCAGTCTCCAAAACTGCAAAAATGTGAAAAATACTTGGCAGCCCACTCTGCGAACAATCCCCAAACAATTATCCATTGAAACCCCTATGAGGGTCACTCTGAGTCAGACCAGACTGGAAGGCACCTAACAACAACAACATACCCAAGAAGGAATTTGAAGAATGTGTATTAGTGTTGGAGCTTATCCTAGACAATATAGAAGAGACAATTCACATATACATATATATATATGTACACATGTGTATATATACATATACACATATATACATATATACATATATACATACATATACATGCATATATATGTATATGTACATATATACATATCACATATATACATATATATATATATGTATGTTAGCAAACTGTGCTAAAATCAACCAAATGGACTGGTGAAGTTGAACCAGAAATCTACTTTAAAATACATCTTAAGAGCAGCATTGAAGATTAATATAATTAAGGAATACTCATAGCTAAGGGGAAAATGCAAGTGAAGAAATAATTTCTACCCTCAACTCTTCAACTTCCTATTTATATTACAGTAAGTAAACTCTACAACTTCCAACTTATATTACAGTAATTAAATCTTGTACTTACTCAGAAACATTATTTCTAACTATGAATTATAAAATTTATCTTAATTCACAGCTTAACTTGCTTAAGCTACAGAACTTCCTCTTAGGTGATTTATGTGAAAGGATGTATTTCTTTATTAAGTAAATACTGTACAACATGCTAGGGAGTTAAAAATTAATAAGACACAAATTCTGACCTTAAATTAACCCCTAATGATTCCCTTAACACTTGAGTTTAATGGAGCAAGCAATACTGAAGAGTCAATTATTCCACCATGTGCTTAGAGTAGTATAGATAATCATTGAAGGATTTGAGAGAAGATAAGAGGACTATCTAAGCCCTAGCTTCTATTCTATAGCTAGGCGATGGTCACTTTCAAATATATAGCTTTAGCCTAGATCCTGTGTTGGTGTATTTTATTTATTTTCTGTTAATTTTTTTGGTTAAATTCTTATTTGTTTTGTTTTTCCGTAAAATTCAGACATGAATATTTACCTTCTTATCGTACCTGTTCTTTTGGGTTTCTCACAAGCATTCAAATGAACAGATTTAAAATTGTATAAGCTATCCACTTAACAATTATGCATTGTGGCCCCTTTATTTTTCCTTATCACTGTTAATAATATAAACATTCATTCAGAAGCACAATTTCTAGTTTAGTTTTCCAAATACATCCAAAACCAATTTTTCTTTTACTTTCTAACCTACATCCATTTTGGACTCTAATTAATCATCAGATGTGCTCTCCCAACCCACAGTTCTCACATCCTTTCTATTCCCTCCTACAGGGAGGGTTTCCTTTACTATCATGAGGCATTCTAGATTAGTGTCAGAATTCAAAAGGGCTTAATAAGGACAAAGGAGAAGATGACAATGAAGAAGCACAGACTGACTATATTATTAAAAACCAATCCATGTTCAGAGAAATTAAGAAGAGTTAGCCTTTAATAATAAGAGCCTACACCATCTTTTTCAGGAAAATACCATGAAAGGATGAGATGGAGAACAACAGTGTTAGTAACTGCCTTCCATCTCCTCTTCACATTTCTGTAAATCGCCAGTTGATGGAGGATTTCACTAATATTTCCTTACCACTTCCTAAACCTTCATTCTCAGAATTCAGAATAGGTGTTTTGGTTCAAACAATTATCATTTCTTCTCTCTCTCTCTCTCTCTCTCTCTCTCTCTCTCTTCCTCTCTGTTTAGTCTAGGTTACTTTGTGTATTTTTTATACAAGAATCTGTCATCTTTCCCTATACTCTGGTTCCTTTGTTAGAGAATGACATTAGAAGTCAGGATCTGGTACACTAGATTTGCGCATTGCTTTTGAGGTGTCATTCCATCCAATTCCTCTTAGCTGACATCAGATAAATATATGTCCATATATTAATTCAGGTATGAAAAAATCCATGAATGTGCCTATATTTAATAATCTCCCTATATATTAAGGTTAAGCATGAGTTAATAATGATGTAGCTGATTCTTATTCATTGTCACAAATATATTTCTAGCCTTCTCTATAACCTCTCATTCCAGCTGTGAGAAACACTACTTCAATTGTCTATCATCCATTTAATTAATTCTTAAATTCATCTATAAATATAGAGTGTTATTAGAATTGTTAACCAGTATGACCATGGGAAACAAACAACTTTATTAACTTTAATACAGTGCTTAACATAAAATTTCTTGATCTTATAATCTTCCATATTTCACTCATTTCTAAAGGTCACTGAATTTAGCTTCTATATATAATTAGCTATCGTCATATTCTGCATTCCATTTCCCTGACCTTATACATTATTTAAAACAAAAATCTTTGTAGGACTGAGTATGTAGCTCAGAGGTAGAGTGCTTGCCTGGCATGTGCAAGGACCTGGTTTCCATCATTAGCACAGCAAAAACAAAGAAACAACAGCAGCAACAAAACCCATTCTTGGTGTTATAAAGGTATATAAAATCAGACAAATGCATAATCTCATGTTTACACTATTATAACATTACAAACATTATTTCACTATTCTGAAAACCCCAATGTACCGTAACTATTCATCCTCCTATTTCTTCCACCAAACCCTTGGCACCTACTGATATTTTAATATCACAAGACTTGCTATTTCCAAATGTCTTATAATTAAAACTATAGTATATACAGCCCTTTGAGATTGGAGACTTTCCTTCAGCAATATGCATTTAAGATTCATCCATGAACTGTATTTTCATGGTTTGCTATCCCATTTCTTTTATTAATGAATAGTATATGTATTCTATAATTTGTTTACTCATAATCCTATATCTAAAACCTTTGCAAGAGCTGGGTTCAGTGTCACATACCTATAATCCCAGAGACTAAGGAGGCAGGGGCAGGAATGTCACATGTTTGAGGTTAGAAGCACCTGAGTAATTTAGCAAGATACTGACACAAAATAAAAAGTAAAAAATGGACTGAGGCATGGTTCAGTAGTAAGAGCACTTCAAACTGCCAGTACCACAACAATAAGCAAACAAACAAATAAATTAAATTAAAAGATTTTTAAGAAATGACTAATTTATTTTCTAAAGTGGTTGTCCATTTTTCATTTCCAATGGCAACAAAAGAATATTCCTATTACTGTATATTCTTGCCAGCATTCACTATTTTCAGTTGTCTTAGTGTTATTTTTTCAGATTTTAAGTATATGAGTAGATGGCACATTTTGCTTTGTGTTACAATTCTTTGGCGTTAAATAAGATTGACCATCTTTCCATATATACATTTTCCATCTTCATGAATTCTTTGGTAAGGTCTCATTTTAGGAATTTTGCCAATATCTTAGCTGCCTTTTGTGTTTTCTTATTGTTGAGTTTTAATAATTCTTTGTATATTTTAGATACAGATCCTTTAACAGGTATCTATTTTCCACATATTTTTCTACCTGTCTGTGGCATCTCCTTTTATGATTTTTATTAAGTACTCCCCTCATATGCAAATTATATTGTGGTTCCTTAGGAGTTCCTTTGTACATAATAAGCATTGAGTAACTCTTCAAGCCCCCAAATGTCTGTTGGTTTGCCATACTGTAAGGGCTTGTGTGTTGCTACGAGGCTGAAAGATATGCTACTGATATCTATGTCACTGGTATTTATGCTACTGGTATGTCAAAGCTATGCTAGCAAGGTCACCCATGGTGGACAGGTTTCAAATGAGCTTCCACACTAAGACAGACTAGGGAGTAGGACCTGGTAACCCACTCCTGAAACAACTAGCCATTGAAAACCCTATGAATACCAAAGAAACGAAACACTGTCAGATACAGTGTTGGAAAATGAGCGCCCCAGGTTGAAAGGTTCTACAGTCAACACCCTTGGAAGCAGCAGTCAAGAAATCAAAAGACTCTTTGCTTTGGGAAAAGCTGTGCAAAAGTTCTCTTTTAAGTATTGAAAAGTAAAGATGTCACATTGAAGATGAAGGTGTGTCTGACTCATGACATGGTATTTTCAGTCCGTCATTTGGCTGTGAAAGCTGGACAGTGAATAAAGGAGATAAGAGAATTGATGCTTCTGCATTATGGTGCTGGAAACTATTTTTGAATATAGAACCAACAGATTAGTCCTAGAAGAAGTGCAACCAGAGTGCTTCTTGGAAACAAGTATGGTTAGACTGTGTCTTACTTACTTTGGACATGTAGTCAGGAGGGAGTAATCCCTAGAGAAGGATATCATGTTTGGGAGAGTGGCAAGTCAATGAAAAACAGGGAAACTCTGCACTAGATGGACTGATTATAGTGTCTGTAACAATAGGATTAAACATAAATAAGATTGAGCAGGGTGCGGTGGTGCACGCCTATAATCCCAGTGGTTTGGGAGGCAGAGGCAGGAGGATCTCTTAAAAAAGACCAGAGGCAGTCTGCATAACTTAGCGAGACCCTGTCTCAAAAAGTAATAAAAGGGTCAGGGGTGTAGCTCAATGGTCCAGCACTTGCAGAGTATGCAAGTGTGAGGCCGTGGGTTCAACCCCCATAGGGTCACTGTGAGTCAGGCTCAACCGAATGGCACCTAACAACAACTGTTCAAGATAACAGTCTAAATGTTCTACCAGGTTTTCACTCCAAAAGCTTTTGATTCAGGTAAGTAGGCTTCTCTACAATAAATGGTTCCACAGATCAGATCTGTCACTTTTCTTTGTTTATTTTTCTTTCCTTTCTTTCTTTCTTTTCTTCCTCCTCCTCTTCTCCTTCTTCTTCTTCTTCTCCTTCTTCTTCTTCTTTTGATGTACATAGCACATAGATATTAACCTATACATATTTCTTGGATAAATAAACAGTGATTGTCTCTTAATGGACTCTGCTCATTAGATTCTCACCTCTGCACTGTTAGCAATATTTCAAAGCATATTTATAATACTTAAAATATTATAAGTAGCATTGGAATATGAACAAACCTGTAAAATAAGTACTCATAAATCTCCACTGATATAAATAAATACTAATATAAATGACAAAGTAAATAAAGATGGGAAAATAGTAATATCCTATAAGAAGAACTGCAAATTGTTAAAGAAGGCAAATTTACTATGAACATATGTTCATAATTGTTAATTCCTTAAATATGGATGCACATAACAAATTTTTTTCAAATAAAAAAGTATGTAAGGGAAGGTAGAATAACTTTGTGGCAGAGAAATTTTATAGCTACTGCTTTAGTTGCTAGTTTTTGAGATTATTATCAATGGGTATAAATCATGTTAGTATCATAGTATGTGTCCATGATATGTTGTGATGCAAATGATAGTATATTTCTATTGCCTTCTTCTGTAGAATCCATAACTTCTGTCTAAAACTGCCAGAATTATACAAATTCCAGTTGGGAGCCATTCTATAAAATATCTCTGACTGGTGCTCTCAAAACTATCAATATCATGAAAAATAAGGAAAGTTTGATAAAGATTCATATCCTAGAATAGCCTAAGGGCACATGATTAAATATACAGTAATAATCTAGATGTCACTCTGCAACAGAAGAAAAAAGACATAAGGTAAAAATTAAGGACATTTTTAAAAAGTATGGGCTTTAAATAACAATGCATTAATTTTCTGCTCAATAAGTTTGACACATATCATAGTGCTTGTAAGACATTAATAATAGGGTAAGCTGTGTGTGGAGTTTATGACAATTCTTTATACACTGTCTTTGTTTCAGTAAATATAAAACTCTTCTAACATTTTAAAATGTTCTTTTAAAAATCAATGATACATAAGTTGGATCTAATGGTGAGAGAAAATAAGCACAGGAAATAAGACAGAGTCAAGTTTGTCTAGGACAAGTAATTCATATCATGAATTAGAACATAGATGCTAAAATTCAGAACTAATATTTATTCAGTTATGTGTGGCAATGATATATTTGTGATCAGTTCCAAAATTGAGTTCACAGACAGTCACTGGGCACACACCTGTAATCTCAGTGATTCAGGAGGCTGAGGCAAAAAGATCACTAGTTCGAGTCCAGAGGTAGCCTGTGTAATTTAGCAAGAACTTGATTCAACATAAAACCTAAAGAATGGGCTGGCCGTGCAGCCTGGTGGAAGAGCTCTTTCAAACTCCCAAAAACAGCCAAAAAAAAAAAAAAAAAATCACAAAATGAAATCTAAATAGAACTGAAGAAAAATCTTTACAAAATGAATGATAATATTTTCTGTTAAAAACTTTAGTAAAAGTCTTCACCTAGTTTCTGGACAGAAGAAACAAAAATAATTAAATCTCATCTAAACAATCTAATTTGTCTGGATCATTTAGTCTTTTAATCATATGGATTTACTATAATTAATTTAAGTAACCTCTTCAAATGAATAGTTCATTTTCAATACCTTATTAGCTATGTTCTAGGAGAATTAATATTCAATAACATATTTTGTACCTTAAAAATATATCCTTGAGGACAAAAGATCCAAGATAGTATTTTTTATTTGAAGATGAATTATTATTATATATTTCTACAATTTTGCCTCTAAAAATGGTGTTCCGTACTGTGTCTTCACCATTGTTTCAATGTCATTAATCTTTTCCAAAGCAAAGAATGCAAAA
>VMDO01030189.1:0-21627 GCA_007922755.1 Pedetes capensis | reverse complement strand
GTAATCACATTGAGGCAGTAATAAAGAATCTCCCAACCAAAAAAAAAGCCTGGGTCCTGATGTGTTTACCATCAAATTCTCCCACACCTTTAAAGAATTAATACCTATCCTCTTCAAACTATTCTATAACATAGAGAAGGAAGAATATCAAAACTAGACCAGGACACAACAAGAAAAGGAAAACTACAGACCAATTACTCTGATGAATATAGACATGAAAATCCTCAACGAAATACTTGCAAATCAAATATAGCAACACACAGAAAACATCATATACCATGAAAAGTGGGTTTCATTCCACAGATGCAAGTTTGGTTCAACATATGCAAATCAATAAATGTAATACAGCACATAAATATACTCAGACAGAAACCATATCATCATCTTGACAGATAAAGAAAAGGCCTCTGACAAAGTTCAACATCCCTTCATGATAATTGTTGTTGTTGTTGTTGTTAGGTGCCATTGAGTAAGTGTCTGACTCGTAGTGACCCTGCATACAACAGGTGAAACACTATTGTCAGTGCATCTCTGCTATTCATAGGGTTTTCAATGGCAGATTGATTTTTTTGGGAGTGGGTTGCTGGGTCCTTCACCCAAGTCTACAGTATCTGGTGTTCCCAGGTGGTCTCCCATCCAAGTACTAACCAGTCCCGACCCTGCTTAGCTTCCGAGCTCTGATGGGATCAGACACCACAGTGCTTCATGATAATAGCCCTGAAGAAACAGGGATTAGAAAGAACATTCCTCAACATTATAAAGGTTATGACAAACCTATAGCCAATAGCATACTAAGTGGGGAAAAACTGAAAGCATTTCCTCTAAAATCAGGAATGAGACAAGTGTGCCTACTCTCACCACTGTTAATCAATACAGTGATTGAAGAACAATATGGCAAGAGAAATAAATAAAAGGGATTTTAATAGGGAACAAAGAAGTCAAGTTATCCCTATTTGCACATGATATGATTCCTATTTAAACGACCCTAAAAACTACCAGAAAACTCTTAGATCTGATAAGTACTTCCAGTAAAGTAACAGAATATAAAAATCAATATTCAAAAATAAGGAGTATTTCTACACACCAACAATGAACAGGATGAGAAAGAAATGAAAATAAAAATCTCATTCACAATAGCCTAAAAAAAATCTAGGAATAAATCTATCCAACAAACCAAAAGACCTATATAATGAAAACTAAAACATTAAAGAAAGAAATTGAAGAAGACACTAGAAGATGGAAAGACTTCCCTTGCTCATGGATTGGTAGAAATAATATTGTGAAAATGGCTATAGTATCAAATGTGACCTAGAAATTCAATGTAATTACCATCAAAATTAAATGACCATCCTAGAATGCATTTGGAAGCACAAAACGACACTGAATACCCAAAGCAATCCTGAGCTGAAAGAGCAATGCCAGAGGTATCCCAATTCCTGACATCAAATTATATTACAGAACCATAGTAACAAAATCACTTTGGTACTGGCACAAAAACAAACATGAAGATCAATGGAATAAAATAGAGGACTAAGAATTAAGCAAGCACTACTAAAGTCACCTGATTTTCCACAATACAGCCAAAAGCATACATTGAAAAAAGGCAGCCTCTTCAACAAATGGTGCTAGGAAAACTGGATGCTCACATGTAGAAGAATGAAAGTAGACTTCTTTCTCTCACTCTGTACAAAAATCAATTAAAAATGGATCAAAGATCTTAATGTAAAGCCTAAAACTTTGAAACTACAAGAAAATATAGGGAAAACTCTTCAACACAAAAGCATAGGCAAGTACTTTATTCAAAGAACTCCAAAGGTCCAGGAAGTAATAGCAAGAATTAACAAATGGGGCTACATGAAATGAAAAAGTTTCTGCAAAACAAAGGAAACAATAAAGAAAGAGCCTACAAAATGGGAGAAAAATTTTTGCCAACTATGTATCTGATAGGAGATCAATATCTAGGATATATAAAGAACTTGCCTTCCCCCCAAAAAACAAATAATCTGACCAATAAGTGGGCAACCGAACAGATGATTTTCAAAAGAAGAAATACAAACGGCCAATATATATATGAAAAAAATGTTCAACATCCTTAGCCATCAGGGAAATGCAAACCAAAATTACAATGAGATTGTACTTCATTGTAGTCATAATAGCCAGCATCAGCCAAACAAACAATAACAAATGCTAATAAGGATGTGGGGGGAAAAGGAAGCCATATACATTGCTGGTGGGACTGTAAACTGGTACAGACATTATGGAAATCAGTATGAAGGTTCCTAAGAAAACTAAAAATAGGACTACCGTATGATCCTATTATACCACTCTTGGGCATATACCCAAAGGGATCCAAGTCATCATACCATAGACATCTGCACTTCCATATTCACTGCATCACTGTTCAAAATTGAAAGGAAATGGAATCATCGCAGATGTCTATCAACTGATGAATGGATTTTTAAAATTTGCTATACACAATGGAATATTATTCAGCCATAAAAAAGAATGAAATCATGTCATTTGCAGGAAGATGGACAGAACTGGAGATCATCATTTTAAGTGAAATAAGCCAGACTTAGACAAATAGTACATTCTAACTCATATGCATAAACTATATTTATCCTCAAATTAATACATATACATACATACATATATGTACACACACACACACACACATGCAAGACTGGAAAGTACAAAGGGATATATCTAGAGGTGGGATGGGAGCAACCTGGGAGGTTAATGACGCAGAGAATAAGTGCAAAATACAGAATTCAACTGTATAATTCCATAATGAAACTCATTATACTGTATGCTAAGAACAATAAAAAACCATTCTATTACTTATATGATTAGTGATCTATGTTTGCAATGATATTACTGTATCTTTAATATGAAGCAATTGACTATAAACTCCTTGAGATTTTGGATTTGTGTCAGACATTTCATAAATATTTATTACTTGGAAGTGTGCCCAGCAGACAGTAGTTCTTATTGGGCAAGCATCAGGTTTCCGTAACTTTTTGTTTTCTTCAGTCTTGCAGTCATTGGCATACTAAAGAAGGGGAGAGTACACAGTCAAAGGACTCTATTGTTCACAGGATGTCTATGTCAGAAAAATTATACTTTAGAGAAGACAGCCTGGTGTAGTTCAAAGTTCACTTGTCATCAAAGTAAAAATGTGCATTGTTGTTTCTTATCTGTCACACAGAAATGTGATAGGAAGGCTTTACCAAGCTTTAGGTTCAAATTTAGGACTTTGAAAGTTATTTTACTTTACTAAGTCTGATTTCATGTATGTTAAATGGGTATTAGGAGAACTAGATACAATCAGGTACTTAAAGTGCTGTGGTAAGCAAATTTCTAGCACAGCCCCTAACACCTTTACCCCTGGTATTATTCCCATGAATATGTTACTTTATATGGTGATAGGAGATTATCCAGTTGTGCCTAATAATCTAATTATTCATATCCTTACAAACTAATTATCTCTGGCTGGCAGCAGAAGAGGAAGTCAGAGATATTAGAAGTACAGAAAGGATTCTAATCACTGTTCTTGGCTTTGATGACTGAGGGGGCTGTATGTTAAGGAATGTGAGTGGCTTCCAGAAGCTGCAAGTAACCATCAGCTGGTAGTGAGCAAGGAAACAGAGACCTCTTCTTCAATCACAAAGCATCAAATTCTGTCAATATGGAAGTATATTCTTTCCCTAAGCTTCTCTTGAGGTAGAAGGTAAGGTCTTTCCAAGCAAGGGCACATGTAATAAGAAATCCAAGGAATTTCAGGGAATAGCGTGGATCAAGCAGGTGGAGCACAGGGTGCTTGTAAGGGGAGTGAGAAAGGCTGGAAAAGCAAGCACAGATCAAATTCTGACCATGAAGACCAAAGGTTTTGCCTGAAGGAATAAGTCCTTATCAGAAGTGAGGGTTCTCAAGCAATCAGGAAGTACATAGCAGTGTGCATTTACTCATTTTTAACATATCATTCTTTTGGTTATGTGGAAGACTCATTGTGAAAGGTAGAAAATAATTTAACTCTTGAGTTCCTAAAGGTGCCTATGAAGCCCTAAGAGTCCTTTGTTGCTGCTGTTAAATGTCATCCAGTTAGGTCCAACTTATAGTGAACCTATGTACAACAAAACAAAACACTATGTGACACTGTGCCATGCATATGATCCTTCTTATACTTAATCACATTGCGACAGTCACTATGTTCATCCATCTAGTTGAGGGTCTTTCTTTTATTAGCTGACCAGGCACTCTCCCAAACATGTCTTTTTCCAGGGATTGGTCTATCCTGACAACATGTCCAAAATATGTCAAATGCAGTCCAGCCATCCTTGTTTCTAAGGAGCACTCTGTTTCACTTCTTATAGGACTGATCTGTTGGTTCTTTTGGCAGTCCATGGTATACTTAATATTTGTCTCCAGCACCATAAATAAAAAGCATCAATTCTTCTTTTATTTCCCTTATTCACCAGCAAGCTTTCACAAGCATACAATGCGACTGAAAATACCATGGCATGAGTCAAGTGCACTTTGTCTTCAATGTGACATCTTTAATTGTGAACATTTTAAAGAAGTCTTTTGCAACAGCTTTTCCCAATGCAATGCACCTTTTGATTTTGTGACTGCTGCTTCTGTGGGTATTGACTGTTGAACCAAGTAAAACATCTTGGACAATCTCAATTTTTTCTTCATTTATTAAGAAGATGCACACTGACCCATTTCCATCTTCTTTTGATGTTTCCTGCAATAGCAAGGACTTTTGTTTTCTTGATATTAAGGTGCAATCCATACTGAAGGCTGTGTTCTTTGATCTTCCTTAGTAAATGTTTCAAATCCTCTTTACTTTCAGCAAGCAGAGTTGTATCATCTGCATATTGCAGTTTGTTAATGAATCTTCCTCCCATCTTGATGTCATGTTCTTCATAAAGTCAAGCTACTTGGATTTGCCCAGCATAGAGATTAAAGAGGTATGGTGAAAGGATGTAGCTCTGTCACACACCATTCCTGACTTTAAACCAACCAGTTTCCTTTCTTGTTTTGAACAACTGCCTCCTGGTCCATGGACAGATTCCTCATAAGTACAGTTAAGTGTTCCGGTATTCCCATTTTTCATAATGTTATCCATAATTTGTTGTGATCCACACGGTCAAATACCTTTATATAGGACATCTTTCTGATATTCTCTGTTTTTGACCAATATCTATCCGACATCAGTAATGATGTCACTGGTTCTAGACCCTCTTCTGAATCTGGCTTGATTTTCTGACAGTTCCCTGTTAATATACTGCTGTAGTAGCTTTTGAATGATCTTTAGCAAAATTTTGCTTGTGTGAGATAATGGTATCATTTGATAATTTCCACATTCAGTTGGATCCCCTTTTTGGGAATAGGCATAAATATGAATCTCTTCCAGTTGGCTAGGTAGGTGTTCTCCAAATCTCTTGGGATAGACATGTCAGCACCTCCAGCGCTGCATTTTTTTGTTGAAACATCTCAATCGATATTCCGTCAATTCCTGGAGCCTTGTGTTTCGCCAATGCTTTCAAGGTAGCTTTCATTTCTTCCCTTAGTACCACTGGTTCCTGATCACATGCAACCTCTTGAAACGGTTGATCATTTGCAATTCTTTTTTGTATAATGACCCTATGTATTTCTTCCATCTTCTTTTGATGTTTCCTCCATCATTTGACATTTTACCTGTAGAATCCTTTACTACTGCCACTCACAGCTTGAATATTTTTTTTAATTCTGTAAGCTTGAGAAGAAGAGAGCATGTTCTTACTTTTTGATTTTCTATCTCTAGCTCTCTGCACATGCCATTATAATATTTGATTTTGTCTTCTTGAGCTGCCCTTCATAATCTTCTGTTTATTTATTGAACTTTGTCATGTCTTTTACTTTAGCTACTTGTCATTCAGGATGCCTGCAGCTATTAGCCCTGTGGCATCCGATCCTGTCAGATCTCGGAAGCTAAGCAGGGTAGGGCCTGGTTAGTACCTGGATGGGAGACCGCCTGGGAACACCAGAAGCTGTAGGCTTGGGAGAAGGACCTGGCAACCCCCTCCCAAAAATCAATCTGCCATTGAAAACCCTATGAACAGCAGAGAAGCACTGACAATAGTGTTTCCCCTGTTGTACAGAGGGTCGCCATGAGTTGGATACCGACTCGACGGCACCTAACAACAACAACTTGTCATTCAAGGGGGAATTTCAGAATCTCTTTTCATATGTAACTCAAACTTTTCTCTTTTTTTCCTGTCTTTTAAATAAACTTTCACTTTCCTCATGAATGATTTCTTTCATGTGATACCACAACACGTCTGGTCTTTGATCATTATTGTCTACTGCATCAAATCTGTTCTTGAGATGGTTTCTGAACTCAGGTGGGATATAGTCAAGACCATAGCTTGGCTCATGAAAACTTGCTCTAATTTTCTTTAGTTTCAGCTTGAACCTGCAAATGAGCAATTGATGGTCTGATCTAAAATCAGTATGCGATCTTATTCTGATTTCTGATATTGAGTTTTTCCATCATCTCTTCCCACAAATGTAGTCATTTTGATTCCTGGGGGTTCCAGCTGGTGAGTGTACTACTGTTAGGTGCCTTCAAGTCAGGTCCGACTCATAGTGACCCTATGTATAGCAGAACAAAACACTATCAGACACTCTGCCATCCACATGGCCTTTTTTTTTTTTTAAAGTTTGATCCCATTGTTGTAGTCACTGTGCTGCTTCTCATTTTGCTTCTCATTTTGACTCATGCCACATCAGCAAATGGAGGTCCCAGGGGCTTTACTCCATTCCTGTCTTTAACTTTATTTACTCCATTCCTGTCCTTTTTTGAGGAAGGAACTTTTTCCCAGTCATCTTTTGAAAGTCTTCCAACCTAGGGGATATTTTTTGACACAATTATTTGATAGTGCTTCTCTGCTATTCATAGGGTTTTCAATGGCTAATTGTTTCAAGAGGGGGCTGCCAGGTCCTTCTCTCTAGTTTGTCTTAGTCTGGAAGCTTAGCTGAAACCTATCCACCCTAAGTGGCCCTGCTGGTATCTGAAATACTGGTGGCATAGCTTTCAACATCACAGCAACATGCAAGCCCCCACAGCACGGAAAGCTGATAGACATGTGAGGGTCATTGTGTATATTGATGAAAAAATGAATTTCCAATAAAACGACATTGGTCTGCAAAAATTCTATTATGTGATCTCCAGCATTGTTTCTATCACTCAGGCTGTATTTTCCAACTACTGAGCCTTTTTCTTTATTTCCAATTTTTATATTTCAATCACCAAGAAAACAGAGGAGGAGGCTAATTTGGCAGGGACCCCTGTGGCCTTAGATTACAGGTAGAATCTTCATTACACTCAGGACTATTATTCTAGAGTATTTTAATTCCAAAGACTGTACTGAAGCCGGATGATTGCAAGTTCAAGGCCTGCCAAGGCTACATAGTGAGTTCAAAGCCAGCCTGCTCACCTTAGTGAGACCTTGTCTTAATATCAAAGTGAACAGGGGCTAAGGATGTAGCTCAGTGGTATAGCCCTTGTCTACCATATGCAAGGTTCTGAGTTCAATGTCCAGTACTGAAACGAAAAAATTTTAAAAAAGAAAAAGAAAAAAGAAAAAAGACTACTGAAAAACATCTATAACTAGAGGCCCTAGAAAATTCTAAGGTCTCTAAAAATAAATAATTGTTTCATCAGTTCTGGGAGGGTTGAAGTTTTTGTTGTCATCCTTTTAAAGAAAATGTTTTTGTTTCTTAAGATATGTTAAATATGGTAGCTTTGAATGGAGACTGGATCTTAAATTCTCGGATTACATTCAATTTATTAAGTGAGACCATGTGATAAAACTAAAATTAAAAGATGGTTTTCATGACATGTAGACCCGCTTTTGCTTGTCATTTTTTGTTTAATCTGAAAATATCAAATTATAGCAATCTGCAATGAAATAATAATATAGACCAAACAAAAATTACTACATACTAACTGCTTTAGAGAAAAGGTGATTACCTCTGAGGAGTTAGCTTTAAAAATCTCATTAGCAGTTTCTGACAATTACATTGTTGAATTTAAAAGATTATCTTAAGATCATAAAGCAAAAACTATGCCCAGCAGAGGGCACTGTAGCCCTCTGCAAAGTCAACTGACAGGCACAAGGGAAAGTACTGTAGCATTCTTGAATCTAATCTGCAGATTTGGATTTGCACAAGAGATTAATCCAATCCACATGCAATTCTAATCCACATCTGATTTTGTATCCTCTAAAACTGCTGAAAGGGTGTGGATTTGAGCTAAGAATAAATATATGGTAGTGAAGAGGTGAAGTATGGTCAGCCCTGCATTCTTGGGTGCTGTATCCATGGATTCAACCAACAGCAGATGGAAAATATTTGAGAAAAAAATTGCATCTGTATTGAACAATGTCATTCTTGCCTAAACAACACAGCATAACTATTTACATAGCATTTACATTGTAGTAGGTACTCTAAGTAATCTATGGAAATATATGAGTAGAGTATACGTAAATACTACAATTTTATGTAGCAGACTTGGGCATCTGCAGACTTTGGATATGGCAAGACACCTGTATTCTAGTCCATATTATAAAATCTAACTATTTTATGTTTAATAGTGTTATCCTTTTAGAATCTGACAGGCATATTGCCTAACTGCTATGTGCCTTGAAAAGGCAGTTAAAGGAAGAACTATTTATACCTGGAATTAAAAAAAAAAATCTCCTTGGAAAATTCTACAGTGTCTAAAAATAAAGAATTGTATCAGCATTTCTGAGAGGGCTGAAGTTTTTGTTGCTATCACTTTTTAACAAAATTCTTTCTGTTTCTTAAGACTTGTTAAATATGCCAGCTTTTCATGGAGACTAATAGCCCCAAATCTGCTGTACCTAGGGTCGCTATGAGTCAGACTCGACTCGACGGCATCTAACAACAACAACTCAATAGCCCAAAGGGGCTGGGATTTAGCTCAGTTGGTAGAGCACTGCTATGCAGTTTCTGAGGTCCAGAGTTCAATCCCCAGCACCGAAAAAATGGGAGAAGGATGTGGCAATCCACTCCCAAGGCAATCCCAAAATAGCCATTGAAAACCCTATGAGGGTCGCTATGAGTTGGACACAACTTGACATGGCACCTAACAACAACAAGAACAATAGCTCAGATTTTATTCTTACATCTTCCTTTAACCTACACAGTAGGTTAATCCACAATGGCTGATGAAATTACTTATTCTAGAGTTTCCTAAGGAAATCCATAGCACAGATGTAATTGTCAAGTCAGGTTCATTATTATAAGGCAGCTGCCATCCTAATATTGTATATCTATTTTTTTCTTCTAACAACAATATGGTGATTCTAACTTTAAGCAGAATGTGAACTACCATGATGATCTTAACAGCTAGATTATGCTTTATAAAAACAGGTTTCAAACACTGGTTTTAGATTTACATGATATATATTATCTTAAAAATATATAAATAATATCTCCATAAATTCATATTTTTGATTTACTAACACTTGTCTTGCAGATAAATCATTTTATTCACACTAAGATATCAATAACAAATTATTTTTTCCCTAACAAAAAACGTTTAAGTGCTTGAAAGGTTTTCAGTAATGAATTTACTGCTGAAAATTTTTGAAAATGCCTAAATCCCAATTCATTTCCTGACAACAAGGATAAAAATGATCAATTAGGTGTTCATGTTGATCATTTATTCAAAATACACAGATAAGATGTGAAAAGTGGGCAATTTTTAAGAATAGTAATTAAATTAGTCCCTGCAGCTGTACCACTGTGGCATCCAATCCCATCAGATCTCAGAAGCTAAAAGCAGGTCAGACCTGGATAGTACTTGGATGGGAGACCTCCTGGGAAAACTAGTTATAGGCTTGGGAGCAGGACCTGGCAACCCACTCCTAAAAAACAATCATCCATTGAAAACCCTATGAATAGCAGAAAAGCAGTAACAATACTGTTTTGCCTGTTGTATGTAGGGCTGCTATGGGTCTGACACTGACTCCAAGGCACCTAACAACAACAACAACAACAACAATTAAATTAGTAAACAATACTGGAGGCTTACCACAAACTTATTTGTTATTCAGAAATGGTATACTCAGTATTTCAGGTTCATAGAAAATGAGAGATAGTAAATAAATCACACAATTCTAAATATAATTGCTATGGTCCAATCTGCTCAAACTTAATGGCAGGCAGATAGAACCACTTTACTTTTTATTCATTTTTTTAAGTAACAGATATACAACTTAGCAACCATGTGTGACAGCATGCAAAAGATCCGTACTGTCTGAGGAATTCCTGCCAAAAAGTGTCAACTACTAATATTGTTGTAGTTTTTAAAACATTACCTCCAGAAATGTAGTTCAAATCCTTCACATTTTTCTTTGCATTTTAAACAGGGGGCTCCAAATCCTTGCTCATGACCTAAACCCATCTGTCAAAGAAAAAAAACAACATGGATCTATTATTATGTATTAAAAAATTTAAAAAATTCAATAAATTGCACTTTTATTTCCACTTAACACTCATGTTGATATAACTTTCAAACAAATCTTTTATGAGTATCACATTGTTTAGCCAATGATGACAAGTAGGTATGTAAATGGCAGCTCCAAGTACATAAACAACATACTTTATATTCTCATTGCTTTTTTTTTTTTTCTTTTAGATCTTGAGTAGAGTCTTGCTAAGTTACACAGGCTGCCTTTGGCCTTGAACCTGCAATCTTCCTTCCTCTGCCTCTCAAGCTGCTTGCATTACAGGGATGAGTCACTGTACCTGGCTTCTCATTGCTTTTTATCATGATAAGAAAAGCATGAAAATACAGCTTTATGGAAGACTACCAAAACTGCAAGTCACAAAAATTCATGAAATTGTGTCTTTGGTCACTACATGCCTGGGACACATTAAGAATAGGAAGCCCTCAGAGAGCAAAGCTTAGAGAGCAAGCCTGGTGCCTAATGCCATATTTTGCAGCAAACATGTATGAATGATTTTAGGAATTATGATAAATACAATAATAGCAACTTCAAACATTTATTGAATGCCTGGGAACAGTGTGCTACTTATAATCTCATTAAAACCTTGCAAAACTTCATAAAATGTTTCTAGACAGCATTATTCTTCATTTTACAGATGACTTAACTGAAGTTTCAGAACTTGCTTAAGTGTCAATAAATGGTAGAGAAGATATTTGAGTACAGGTCTTTCTGACTATTTCAGGCTTATGTTGCCACATCAAGGTAGGAGCAGGGTCTGTATTGTTATCTTTATCACAGTGAATCATTCATTTTTCTCTATAATATTTAATAATACTAAAGATCTTTGGTAACTGGCTGAGATATAGACTAATAAGAAGAAAGGCTGAGGGTGTGCAAAGAGAAAGGACACACACGACAATGTAAACTCTTCTACTCAACTACCCAGAGTAAAAGAGATCAACTGGCTTTGCATCAGCACATTGGCAAATTGCCAGTGACAGGATTATTCCATATTTTAAATGTCACATCAACAACAACTCTCACAGGTTAGTGCTTATAGTAGTAGTTTAAGTTAGACAAACCATGGATCCTTTTCAACACCCCTCCCTTTTAATTTTCCCAAAGTGTGTTTAGCACTATGTAACCAAAACCTCATCGTCACTTGTCCCTTGAAGTAACAACCTGATAAGCTCTGAAGTTTAAATGGAACTCCTCCTTTTGTTGCTGATGAAAATGACCACATCCACTTATCCTAACTAAGGGTATATTCAAAACAGTTGGTCAGTCTAGCTGCTTGGGAGAATCCATATTATTTTTAAGTCAGACCATCACAGGCATACTCTCTAAAGTGTACAAGCCAGTCCATCATTAACTAAACTTCCTCGCCCTTTCCCTGTCTATACTACCAATTTCCAAAAGAACTGAAATTCTCTAAAGTATGTACCAAATATCAAGACTAATGTTTTTTTCAGAATCAAATTGTTGGTGATCATAGCTCATAGCACAAAAGCCAGTGAGCTAAATGAAAAACAGAGAGAGAAACAAGTTATTTTAGTTTTCTGATCTTTTTTAAGGAGCACAATTAGGTTTTCTCTCTTATGATACTCATAGTGAAGCGAAGAGAAAAGCTAAAAGGGTATTTTCTTTTTCAACCCATGCTAGTCTTCCATTATAGAGGATTGCATTAGTAATTCTGAATCTGCCTGGGGTATAGATTTGCTTCAGACTGTGTTCCATGCATCTTTTGCTAAACTCTGACCCCAAATAAAAATTAAGATTACACTATTAAAGCTTAATTACACAGCAATATAGCTTAGCTTAAACCAGTGGCTTTTAAACTTTTATATGTACTTTACAATAAAAAATACATTTTATCTTCTGACATAGAACTTGCATATACACATACAAACTTATATGTTTGTATAAAGGTGTGTAAAATACTGACATTTACTGGCTTACATAATATCTAGAAATAAGTTTATTTTTTTCTCTAAATAAAATGACTGCCTAAACAAATCTGTACCTGTTTCCAAATCTGAGTTGTTTGTGGCCAACATTGAGCTTAATAAAATACTACCAACAAACTAGAACACCACCATCTTCTTTATTTCTGAACATACCTTGTTAAGTTCTGCTAATATAATGAGATCCTCAATTAGTCAGCAGTTTTTACACTAAAGCCTAAGTGTAACTCATTGTTGACTAAGTCACCCTTGCAAAGGCATGACTTGTTTCTTTCCTACCCACTTTTATACCTTCTTATAGTACTCATCAGTCTATTTATTAGAATTGGTTGTATTTCATGAATATCTGCTATTCTAATGTGCCCCAAACATTCTTGCCCTGAAAATAATCAGGCATCCCTCTTATATGAGAGATCAAGAAACCAAAATTCAGAGAGGAGAGATTATTTGCTACTGGATACACAGCTGGTCAATGGCTAGGGAGACCTAAAATTGCATCTGACTCTAAGAGGTGACGTTGTGAGAGGCTGATAAAGGGAAGACCTGAATCAGGTAGGCAGGGACAGCTTTCTTGACCAAGAGATACTTAAATTGAGAATGAAGGCAGCCAAGAGGAAAAGAAAGTACAATCAAGGTTGAGGGAGCTATGTCTACAAAGGTTACTGCTGGAAGAAGGCAAAGGGGGAGCACTGAGGTGATAATGGGGTTGGGGTTTAGCTCATTTGGTAGAATGTCACTCTGTGCTCTCTGAGGCTCTGAGTTTGATCCCCAATACCCCCCAAAATGGGAGAAGGATGTGGCAAACCACTCTTGAAACAATCCTGAAATAATATGCCACGAAAACCCTATGAACAGCAGAGAAGCACTGACATAATGTGAGGCATGGCACAGTGTTAGAGAGTGTTTCATACTGTTGTGCATAGGGTCGTTATAAGTCAGGCCTGACTGGACGGCACATAACAACAACAAGGTGATAATGACCAGCCTTAGTAGCAGGCTGGGTGTTTTGTTTAACTTTCCTTTTCTTTTCCTACTTGTGAGGAGGAAAATACTCTCCCCTGCCATGAAGCATTCAATATCATGTTTGCAGCTATTACGTTTAACCAAGGAGAAGACATCTCCACAAACAGGAGGAAACTGGTAAGAAGGAAACCTTAGAGAATACCTACATACAATGTAGGCAATGCAGGGGATGGGGGGTGGGGGGAGCAAAAGCACCTCTCAAGCTCTGCTCTCCTAACCTCCGGAGGAGACACTGAGGGTCACCAGGACTCCCAGTTCTGATCTGGATGAAAGAATTAATTTGAGGAGCTGGCTCTGAAGGCTGCCCTTGAAAGCTCAGAAAGCACTGCTCCTGAGTTCTTTCACCTTGCCTTGCCTGAAGGCCAACTTAATCTTTGGCATGGTTGGGACCTAAATTGCTCCCCAAAGGTCATGTCATTCGGTCCCCAGCTTGGGAGTTTATGGAACTTTGGGAGGTGGGCCTTTGGTGGAAACAGCTCCTGGTGGCAGGCTTTTGGAGGTTTTCACCCTAGTCCTGCAACCCTGGTCTCTCCTACTCACAAAGATGTAAAGTCCTCTGACATGGGCCTTGCCTCCTGCCACTGCCATGCCTGCCATGCCATTATAGAATGATCTACTAACTGTGAGCTTCCAACAAACCTCTTGTTTGGGTTGGTTTTTCTGCAACAGCAACAACAGCTGACTAATACAGAAAATTGGTACTGGAGAGTAGGGTCACTGCTGTGCAGAAACCTAACCAGAGGTTCTTATGTTGTTTTTAGAACTTGCTTGCAGGAGGAGTTTGGAAGAGTTTGGAGATGAAAGCCAGTGAGCCTTGGAGGACTTGAGGGGTGACTCTGGTGAGTATAGGGAAGACCAGAATACTGTTGTTGATAGAAATGCAGATGGACTCTCAGTGTTTTAGAGAAAACTAAGGACCCTATTGGCATTGGAGTAGAGATGATAAATGTTATATTCTAGCAAAGTGATTGCATTTTATTGATTCCCTAACGATTTCAGTGAGGTTGAGTTTAAAGGTTATGAAGTAATTAACTTGGTGGAAGAAATATCACAAAGGCAACCAGATATAGGCAGTGTGGCAGGGTTGTTGATTGCCACTTTTAGCCAGATTTGTGAGGAAAACATGGAGCAAAAGGCACAGAAAAATAGATCTGAAAAACATGCAGTTTAAAGAGAGAAAAAACTGCTAGGATTGGTGACACACATATGTAATCCCAGTGATTCCGGAGGCATAGGCAGGAAGATCACGAGTCCAAGGCCACAGGAGGCTGCTTAACTTAACAAGACCCTGACTCAAGGAAAAAAAAATTAAAAATGGACTGGGAATGCAGATCAGTGGTAGAATGCTTACAAAGTAGATGCAAGGCTCAGGGTTCAACTCAGGGTTCAACCGCAAAAAACAAATAAATAAAAATTTAAAAATACAATAAAGTGGGGAAAAAACCTGCAGCTTGTCTAAGGTTACTGTGGACAGGGTTGTGTCAGGCTAAGGGGCCTTAATTGCTAGAGATAAGCCACAGTGAAGGAAAGCCTTGACCTTTTTGCTGAATATAAGAAATTTCCTCAGGGAAAATTCTACCTAAGGCTCTAGGACATGAAAAGAGGGTCAGAAAAGTTGTCTCAGATTTAAAAAGGGAGTATCTGAAAAGTGAATGCCTCCAGGATGCCCTGTTAAAAGAAGGCTGTCCAGGGAAATGGTTCCTCAGCCTGAGCATTCAGAGGCCACTATTGCAGCCATAGTCCAAAAGGGCCCAGCCACTACTTGAGCCAGGAGGAAAACCTAGAGTCTTCCACATGGTACTGGTTTTACAAGCATGCAGAATACAAGAGTTAAGGGATTATAGAAGCTGCCATCAAGGCTTCAGAAGATAGCCTGCAAGGTCAGGCAATATGTACCAGTGTTGGATGCCCTGAAGATATTCCCTGAAGGGTTGATGCATGAAGATTTGCAGGTGGAATCTAACCATCAGTGGAGACCCCAGGATGTTGGAGATGACAAAACCAGGAGATTTCTGCCAAGGGAAGGTACTGGCAAGAGGTAGAGTCAGTACAGGAGGGCCATTTGTGACAAGGCCAAAAGGGTGGAACCACTCAAGCCTGTCTGAATCCAGACAATGCCAGATGATGTCATGTGTACCAGATGCCAGACTTAAACCAAACAGAGTTTGTTAGTCCAGCAGTATATGGGTCTTGCTACGGAATGAGAGTTCCTTTCTTTGCCCCCATATCCTCCCTTTTGGAATGAGAATGCTTATTCTGTGGCATTATATGTTGGAAGTATGTAACCTGGTTTTTGTTTTCCAGGGGTCCATAGCTAAGTCTGCCTTGAGTCTCAGTGGAGACTTGAGCTCAGACTTTTGAACACAGTTGAAACTGTTAAGACTTTGGGGACTCTACAAATTGGCCTGAATGCATTTTGCACTACGAGAAGGATATGATTTTTGGGGGCCAGGGGTAGAATATTATGGTTTGCACCTAAATTGTTCCCCAAAGGTTATGTTGTTTGGTATCCAGCTGATGGCATTGTCCTGGCAGATTATGGAACTTTCAGTGGTGGGCCTTTCATGGAAGTAGCTCCTAGGGGTGGGGCTTTGGAGGTTTTACCCTGGACCTGCAACCCTGGTCTCTCTCTGCTTCCTGATCACAAAGACTTAAGGTCATAGGCCATGGGCCCTGCCTTCCACCACTGCTATGCCTACCATGCCGCCATTATGGACTGATCTACTAACTGTGAGCTTCCAATAAACCTCCTCCCCCATAAGTCTGTTAGGGTCGGTTTTTCTACTGTAGTGACAACAGCCCACTAATACAATCTCCATATAGAGTTTTTCCAGCCCCATTTGTGACTATCTAAAGAAATTTTTCCTCTCCACCTTTCCAAATACAAGCACTCTTATTCTTCCCACATGCTCAAACAGAAAGATTGAGGGGACTCTGAAAATGTCACAGACTGAAAGCAAGTAAATGGAAAAGTGTGGAAAGAGGTCACAGCAATATGACACCCTGTCTCTTGCTATAACCCAAGGGAAGCAGTCTTAATTAAAAATAAACATGTGAATAATGACACCTGGTTTTCAAAAAGCAGCTAAAGTAATTAGAGAAGAGTTTCAGACTGGCAATGAATTTACTTTCCTAGGAGAATTTCAACAAGAGAAAAATATATTTTATAGCTACAAGTATAAAGCTTAAACCTTATTGACACCCAGCTGAAGATCTAGCATATACCACATTATTGGGTGAAAACTTCTTCTACAGGCTAATTCTTTTTATCAACTTTTATTAGAATTAAAAAGTATAATGCCTTTTTAACATAAATGATATATGATTCATACTCTACTCTTTCCCTGCTCACTGAATGTGCCTACTTGTAGACTGAATTATAATCCAGAATGCCCTTATAAAATCCACTGTATATTGGAAGAGCATTGCTGTGGAAATAATTACCATGTTGTCTGCTGCTGCCACCATCATTACTGCTACTAGTTTTACCACTACTACAAAAGCTCTACTGACAGCAGATAAGGCAGAGTGGCCCACAAGGCCCCATGGCTGAAGAGAGGTCTAGTAAGGCCATCCCGGGTGGCAAGTGGCTGGAGGGAGGTAGAGCAGAGCACCCAGCAAGGGTGCACAGCTGGAGAAAAGTGGGGTAGGGCCCTCCTGAACAACACACGGCTGGTAGGAGGCAAGGCAGACAAAGCAGAGGTCTGCAGGACTCTCCTGGGAAGAAGTAAGGTGACACACCACCACTGGATGGCCTCGGACCTGGGGACTGCAGGGTTTTTGTTGTTGTTGTTGTTGTTTTTATCAGGGAGACACAGTCATCACTCTGGCCTCTGGATCCCTGGAACTGTGAGCTGGAGAGAGGGAAACTAAAAGGTGACGAGTTTGGGGGTCAGAGAAGAGTGGCTTGTGCTGCTGGATCCCTGAGCTTTAGAAAGCTTGTTCAGAATAAGGTGTGTTTGGGGCCCAATAGTGCTTACAACACAGAGAAGTAGTGCGACGGGTCTGGGGAGGGTAAGACACATGGTTCAGGCTGTGGTGCAGTTGGGGGCTGGGAACACAAGGCATGAGGAGAAACTGAGGGGGCAGTGCTGAATGTAGAGGCTGCAGCGGGAGCTAGGCACTACACAGTGCAAATTATAGGGTTGCAGGAGGGAGACAGAAGTGCCAGTGACCCATCACCCAAACTCAAGAGAACATTGCAGGAGAACCTCTTTACACATGGAGGTGAGTTCTACCACCCAGACCAAGCAATGGGCAAGCTTCAGCAGAAAAACACACAAAACATGAAAGGTCATGCCAGATGGGAAGATACTATAGACCAATGCACCTCAATGGATAATTTCAGGGTAACAGGATTCCTGGAAATGCCTGAGGGAGAATTTAGAACCCTGCTCCTTGTTGGTGTCGTTGGATGCTGTCCAGTTGTGTCCAACTCATAGCAACCCTCATAGGGTTTTCAATGACTGATGTTTTGGGATTGCCTCAGGAATGGATTGCCATGTCCTTCTCCCATAGAACCCTGCTTAGAATATGCTAAAAGACATGACCATGAGAGCAACTGAGTCGCTGGACAAAAATAAATGAATAAATAAATAAATAAATAAATAATTTGGAAGAAAAATTCAAGAGAAACTGAGTTCCTGAAGAAAAATCAAGCAGAGGTTCTTGAGATACAAGGTAAAATTAATCAACTTGGTATTATGTTAGAAACTTCAGTATCCAGACTAGACAAAGCTGAAAACAGGTCAGCTCAAGGTGAGGAAAAGGCAGACTTATTTACTTAGATACCAACACAGAAAGAAAGATGAAGTACCATGAACACGATTTTCAAGAGATATTTGATAAAATGAAGAAATCCACAAATTCAGGGGATTCATGAAGAAGCTGAAAACAACATGAGAGGATTAGGAAATTTAGTCAAAGAAATATTAGATGAGAACTTCAGAAACCTAAGGCATGAGCTGGATATCCACGCAAATTAAACATTCAGAACCCCAGAGTAGACCAGGATAGTTCCTCCTCATGACACATTATAATGGGAATGCTAAATTTAGAGAGCAAAGAAGCTATTCTAAAAGTTACAAGAGAGAAACATCAACACACTTACAAAGGCAAACCTATCAGTGGACTTCTCAACAATATTAAAGGCAAAAAAAAAGCTTAGGTAGACATCATTCAAGTCCTGAAAAAGAATAACTGCCAACCAAGACTACATTGCCCAGCAAAGCTATCTTTTAAAATAGATGGTAAGTTCAAGACATTGCATGATATATTGTCTTGTTTATACAATTCATAGCCAGCAAGCCAGCATTACAGAGGATCCTCAATGAAGCACTACATATGGGGGAGGTACAACAACCTTCAATACAAGATCAAAGAAATAAATAATAAACATAAAGCCATCTTAAGAAAAAATTAGGCCAAATATGAATCAACAAACAGTAACAAGTACCAAATTGATGCAGAATAATAAGCACCTCTCAATTATTACTTACAATGTAAATGGTCTTAACTCATCAATCAAGAGACACAGAATGGTCAATTGGATTAAAAAACATAAACACTTGTTACATGGCATTCCAGATTCATCTCATTCATAAAGATCATAAAAGACTGAAAATTAAAGGCTGGAAAACAATATATTAAACATGTGGGAAACAACAACAACAACAACAACAAAAAACAAAACAACAACAACAAAAACAAATAAACAAAAAACCCAGGAGCTGCGATACCAATTTTGGACAACTTAGATTTCAATTCCAAACCAATTGGGAGGGAATAGAAGGACACTACATATTAGTAAAAGGAGCAGTCACCCAGGAACTCATAGCAATACTTAATATTTACTCACCAAATGCAGGGGCACCTAGCTTCATAAAACAAATTTTACTGGAGATAAAGGAACACGTCAGGCCAGATACAAATAATTGTGGGAGATTTCAACACTCTACTTTCAGCAAGAGATAGGTCATCAAAACAAAAAATCAACAGAGAAATGAAAGTCTTGGATAGCACCATAGGCCAACTGAACACCTACAGACATCTACAGAATATTCCATCCATCAGAGATGGAATACATATTCTTCTCAGCACCATGTGGAAATTTTTCTAAGATAGACCACAGTTTAGTCCATAAAAATGGCATCAACAAATACAATAAAATAGAAACCATCCCCTGTACCTTATCAGATCACAATGGAATAAAACTAGAACTCGAAAGCAAGAAAAATTTTGGAAATGTTACAAATTCAGAGAATGAACAATACACTGCTGAATGATCAATGGGTCATCAAAGAAATCAGAGAGGATATTAAAGATTTTCTGCAATCAAAAGAGGAAGAAAATACATCTTATCAAAATTTACAAGATACAGCAAATGTGATTCTAAGAGGGAAGTTCATAGCTGTAAACACCTCCATCAATAAGTTAAGGAAAACCCAATGAAATAACTTAATGACATGTCTTAATACACTAGAAAGCCAACAAGAAACCAAATACTAAAGGAGCACTCAGACAGAAATTATGAAGATCAAGGAAGAAATATCTCAATTAGAATTCAAAAAAGACAATTCAAAGAATTATTCAGACTAAGAGCTGGTTCTTCAAAAAGATAAGTAAAACAGACACCCCTGTAGCCAGTCTCACCAAAAGAAAGAAAGAAGAGACCCAAATTTAAAAAAATTAAGAGGTGAGAATGGGGCCATAACCACTGATACCAATGAAATACAGAAAATCATCAGGGAATACTTCGAGAAATTGTACTCCTCCAAAATATAAAAATACAGAAGAAATGGAAAAGTTCATTAATACATATGAATCACCAAAATTAAGCCCAGAGGACATAAGCAATTTAAACAGACCCTTTATATTCACCAAATACAGACAATAAGAAACAGTCTCCCCACAAAGAAAGGCCCAGGTCCCGATGGGTCAAAAACAGAATTCTATTAAACTTTCAAAGAAGAATTAATACCTATTCTCTTCAAACTATTTCATAAAGTAGAAAAGGAAGGGGCAGTTCCAAACTCATTCTGTGAAGCCAGCATTTCCCTGATACCAAAATTGGGCAAGGATACTTCAAAGAAAGAGAACTGTAGATCTATTTCCCTGATGAACATAGACACAAAAATCCTCAATAACATTCTGGCAAATGGAATTCAGCAACACATAAAAAAGATTATACACCATGATCAAGTGGGCTTCATTCCCCAGATACAAGGCTGCTTCAACATACGAAAATCAATTAATGTAATTCATCATATCAAGAGGCTTGAAGACAGAAATTGCATGATCATCTCAATTGATGCTAAGAAAGCCTCTGATAAAGTGCAACATCCTTTTAGGAGAAAAGCCCTGGAAAAAATGGGCATAACAGGAAAATACCTCAACACCATAAAGGCCATCTATGACAAACCTACAGCCAATATCATATTAAACAAGAAAATTGAAACTGTTCCCTCTCAGATCAGGAACAAGACATGGATGTCTACTCTTTCTTATTCAATATTGTGATTGAAGTCCTACTCAGAGCAATCAGACAAGAGAAAGAAATCAAAGGGATACAGATGGGCAAAAAAGAGGTCAAATTATCCTTATTTGTGGGTGACATGATCTTTTACCTAAAGTACCCCAAAAATTCCTCTAGAAAACTCACAGAGCTAATTAACACTTTCAGCAAAATAGCAATACACAAAATTAATATGCAGAAATCGGTAGCCTTTCTTTACACCAATAGTGAACAGGATGAAAAGGAAATTAAAGTAATAATCCCATTTACAATAGCCACCATAAAATTAAATACTTAGGTATCAATCTAACCAAAGATCTGAAGACCTCTACAAGGAAACTTCAAAACACTAAAGAAAGAAATACAGCTGGGCATGGTGGCGCACGCCTGTAATCCCAGCAGCTCGGGAGGCGGAGGTGGGAGGATCGCAAGTTCGAGACCAGAGGCAGTCTGCGTAATTTAGCGAGACCCTATCTCAAAAAGTAAAAAAAAAATGGGCTGAGGTGCAGCTCAGTGGTCCAGCACTTGCAGAGCATGCAGGCGCAAGGCTCTGGGTTCAACCCCCAGTACCGCAAAAAAAAAAAAAAAAAAAAAAAAAAAA
>VMDO01030188.1:0-21624 GCA_007922755.1 Pedetes capensis | reverse complement strand
CTGGATTGGGGAGCGCTGGGTCAAGGTGATGGAGTCCAGGTAGCAGTTGAGGGACGGTGAGAGATGAAGGGTGAAGGGGGTCCGGGATCCCTGCTTATATAGGCTCCCAGGGGAGCGTGTACTGGGGTCAGCCAATCAGGGCACATTCCTGACAGGTACAGCAGGTGAACTGTCATACCTGCCAGGTAGGGGCAGTTATTTAACTGAGATGCTAGGGGTAGCCAATCAAAATTGAGGTGGTTGAGGCTGGTCAGGCTGGTCAGGGGCCATCTTTGCTCACTCGATGGGAGGGGTAGGAATGAGTAAGTGGAATGTGGCCCTGGGGTCACCTAGGGGTCAGTCCCTCAGGCTAGTATGAGGGACTCTAGTTATGGGGTTGTTGTTTGTTGTTGTTAGGTGCTGTGCAGTCGAGTCTGACTCATAGCTACCCTCATAGGGTTTTCAGTGGCTGACTGTTTCAGGATTGCCTTGGGAGTGGATTGCCAGGCCCTTCTCCCATTTTTTGCAGTGCTGGGAATTGCACTCGGGACCTCAGAGACTGCAGAGCGGCGCTCTACCAACTGAGCTAAATCCCAGCCCAGTTATGGGGTGGACTGTAAAATTTCCCCAACACTCCTGGCTCTGGCCGGCACCATGTTCCTTGGGCCCTGTCAAGGGACCCGGTGGCCACTGAGCAGTGTGCAAGGAGGCAGTGGTAGGAGAAGCAGGGAGGGAAGCCCCGTGCCCTCCTCTACCCTCCACCGGTCAGGTCCACGTAGCTGTCGGCTACCAGCTTCAGTCTCTCACCCCAGGGACAGGGATGCGGCAAAGGCTGCTCGGATGGCGGGCACTGTTCTTCCTGACCATGGTCAGGTGGAACCAGGCATCAGGCTGGGGTGGGGCTGCCCCTAGCGGTGAGGCCAAGGATGGCCGGCCTCCAAGCCCACTGGCCTGTTCCGGTGAATGTGGGAAGAGCCCCACCCCTGCCTTAGCAGACTGCAGATCTGGGTTGGGGCTCCCTGTGGTGACCTGCGTCACAGCCCTGTCCGCCTGGCCCCTACCCCTGCGGCTGCATCTCTATCCCATTTCCTAGGTGGGGAAATGGTCACAGGCTGGTCCCAAGGCACGTGGTGGGAGCCTTGGGCAGGCATTCTCCAGCCCGGGTGACCCAAAGTCTGTGTGGCCTAACCCTAGCCGGCGCAGAGTGGGGGCATCTGTGCGCAGGGCTCAGAGAGATGCGCCCTCCTCTTTCCTACCTGCTTCCTTTTCTCTGCCTCAGTCCACAGAGGTGGATCACACCCATTCCCCGCCAGAGCTGTGCTGGGCTTGGGGAGGCAGCAGTCACCTCGACACACAACTCTCAGCTCTCCATGGAGTTCACAAACACTGTTGTTGTTGTCAGGTGCCTTCGAGTTGGTATCCGACTCATAGCGACCCTCTGTACAACAGGCGAAACACTATTGTCAGTGCTTCTCTGCTGTTCATAGGGTTTTCAATGGTGGATTGATTTTTGGGAGTGGGTTGCTGGATCCGTCATCCAAGCCTACAGCACCTGGTGTTCCCAGGCGGTCTCCCATCCAGGTACTAACCAGGCCCTACCCTGCTTAGCTTCTGAGATCTGACAGGATCAGATGCCACAGGGCTACAGCTGTAGGCCAGGAGGACCGTTAGAGACCAGGAAAACGTCTGCAGCTAAGTGGGGAGAATGGAGGCTTCAGTTCAAATGCTGTTTATTGGTTTGTTAAAGAAACACTAAAAGTGTGAAAAGATGCAGCCAAAGAAAAGCAATAGTTCATATGCAGAACTGATAGTCCCAGTGTAAAAAGTCTTCGCACTTCTCTTAAGAAAGATCTCTTGGTTCTTTTGCAGTCCATGTTATATTCAATATTTGTCTCCAGCACCACAATGCAAAAGCATCAACTCTCCTGCTGTCTCCGTTATTCAACATCCAGCTTCCACCACAGTCTGATGCAACTGAAAATACCATGGCATGTGTCAGGTGCACCTTCGTCTTCAATGTGACATCTTTACTTTTTAGCACTTTAAATCGGTCTTTTGCAACAGGTTTTACCGGTGCAATGAGTCTTTTGATTTCTTGAATATGGATTGTTGTTGTTGTTAGGTGCCGTCGAGTTGGTATCCGACTCAGAGCAACCCTCATAGGGTTTTCAATGGCTGACTGTTTCGGGATTGCCTTGGAAGTGGGTTCCCAGGCCCTTCTCCCATTTTTGCAGTGCTGGGAATTGAACTCGGGACCTCAGAGACTGCAAAGCGGCACTCTACCAACTGAGCTAAATTCCAGCCCGAATATGGATTGGTAAAATGAAAGAAAATGATTGTCTTCATAATGTAAATGCTGGGAGTTAAGCTGAATCATGTTTTCTTAGTCACTGGGACAAGGGTTTAGAAATGATTAAAAAAAACAAAACAAAAACAAAACTCTCTCATTTGCCATGATCATAGAATAGCAACTTCCACACATTCAGAAGGAGGCAGACTGCTGGGTGCAGTGACGCAAGCCTGTATTCCCAGCAGCTCAGGAGGCAGAGTCAGGAGGATCGCAAGTTCGAGACCAGAGGCAGTCTGTGTAACCTAGTGAGACCCTGTCTCAAAAAGTAAGAAAATGGGCTGAGGTTGCAGCTCAGTGGTCCAGCACTTGCAGAGCATGCAGGCGCGAGGCCCTGGGGTCAACCCCAAGTACCACAAAAAAAAAAAAAGAAAAGAAAAGAAAAGAAAAGAAAAAGGAGGCAGACCCTGGAAAAAAAGAACTTTCAACGGGGCAGTTTAAAAAAACCCTCTCAGCTAGGACTGGGGTGCAGCTCAGGGGCAGAGTGCTTGCCTAGGATTCATAAGGACCTGGGTTCAACCTCCAGCACCCAAAAAACAAATAAAGCAAAAACCTCTCAACTAACCAAATCCAGAACAGCCCCAAAATCAAGCCCTTCTGGCCATCAGGGCCCTGTGTGGGCTCGGAAGTGGTGACAGGGATCCTGTTACACCACTCCGTGGATGAAGTCTCCCGGGGACATCAGCGGCCTCAGTGACCTGGAGCAGATCAAATGCAACCTGAAAATATGAGAGCGAGCCCAGCCTGGGCATGCGCGGAGCCTGCTGGGCGAGCCTCACCAGATGCAGACCTTGCGCTCACTTGGAGAGCACCAGAGGGCCGACAGCGCCCCCTGCTGGCCAGCCTTGCATTTTCCTTCAGCGGCACCCGCAGGGAGTACAAGCACACTCAGGACCTGGACGTACCCACCTCCAGGGCACACCTTCCCTCTCTGGAAGCCTCAGTTTCCTCAAAGGTAGCAGGCTTCATCCCCAAGGTACAGAGCATTGCTGTGACTCTGAACCACTGATTGCAAAGCTGCCCCTCAGGCTGGTGGTCATTATCTTTATGAACCACACTCCAACTCCTCTATGTCCACTCCCCATGTGACCCACAGGACAAGCCAGAGAGCAGGCTGAGGCAACAGGCCCAGCGGTTCATGACCTGCCAGGGAGCGCCCAGGTGTAGATCTGACAGCCACAGCATGTCTGTCCCCAGAGCCCCAAGCCAAGGCCACAGAGCCTCCCGCAGACCCGGCACAGCCTGGGTTTACAAGACTGTCTGGGTTCAAATTCCAGCTTCACCACTTACAGGTGCGTGACCTTGGGTCACTCTGCCACTTTTCTGGGGCCCTGGCTTTTACCTGCTCAACGGAAAGAAATAGGACATCCAGACCTTCTTTGGGGGGGTCCAAGCTGAGGATTCAGGTGGTGGCACAGAAAGCCCTCTGGGCACCGGATTTCCATCACCTCTCTTCCCCTGGGTCCCCGGAAGGGAGCAGGGTGTCGGTTGGGGCTGGATGCTGCGGCCCCCGGCCCCTCCCGCCAGATTTGGGGTGCATCTCCAAAGCAGCCGCTGCCAGCCTCCTCCGCACCCCGCATTCATCACGGACTTTAAAATGAAAGCTGCAGGGGAAGGCAATTAAGTTTAATAGGAGCCACGGTCGATTGAAAGCCACAGGGGGAAGTAATTAGATTTAACAGAAGCTGGGGCTTTCTGAACGGAGCCGCACAGCGTGGCAGCCCTTGGTCCAGAAAGCCTTGGGGACGATGTCTTTTTGTAAAGGCTTTCCTGGTGACATTCTCTGTGCGCTCTGTCATTAACGCCAGTCACCGCCGCGGCATGAATGTGGCCTTTGCTCATTGAAATTCATTAGGCCTGGCATGTCTCCGCTGTCTACCTCGCTGGCCCTCCCATCGCCTTTGCGGTGGGCCAGCAGCAATTCCCCCAAAACAGCCTCTCGGGGCCCCACACCCAGGAGGTGGGGGCTGGAGGAATAATGAGAAAGACTCGGCGCAGCCCGAGCCCCACCCCCCACCCCCCACCCCGCAGGACCTCCTCTGCAGGCCGCTTCCTTTATTTGCAGGAGGCGCTGGGCTGAGTGGCCCCCATTCCCCCACCTGGTGCACACCATCGCTCCTCGGCCCCTCCCCACCGGGTAAGGAGCTCGCGACCTCCTGTCCCCAGGGCTCAGAGACCTCAGGACCGGACCACCGACCTAAGGCACCCCAAAAGCAGAGGGGACCACGGCCCCGTCCTGCTTCCCCGCGCCGCGAGCTCAGGTCTGAGCCGGGAGGACGCAGTTTACCCTCCCTGAAGGTCGCCCACCCAGCGACCACCCTTCTGGGCTCCCTCTCCGGGGCAGCCCGGGAGCGCGGCGGAGGCGGAAACTGAGGCTGCAGCGCCCCCTAGTGGCTGCCCGCGGGACGCGCCCCCATTGTGTCGCGGCGGCACCGCGCGCCCGGCCCCCGTCGGAGGCGGGCGATTTGCCAGCGTGGAGGGGCTGGGGGCCGGGATCGCGGGAAGACAAAGCTAGGAGGACGAAGGAAGACCTGGCCTGAAGGGGGAATTCGAATGCACTGCTCGGACCGCAGGGGATGCGCAGGGCCCGGGCTGTCGTAGAGGGAGTGAGGGTGGACTTAAGACGGGGGCCCTGAGGCCCAGGCGCCTCTTTTCCGGACAGAGGATGGAGGAGACGATGCTCTGTGCGCCCCAATCTCTGGTTTCTGGGTTCCTGCTTCCTGCACCTTCTAAGGTCTCACCCCAAGCGCATCCCTGGGGAGCCCGAGGCCTGAAGGAGGGCTTTCCTGCTCAATAAAATTAAAGTCGCCTGGCCAGGAGCGACTAGGCTGCGGCGCCTTGAAGTGTTCCCAGGGACCGACCGGGTCGCCACGCGGGGCCCCTCCTCCCCCAGCTTGGGACGGCCGAGGCAGGGTCACCCGGGCGGGGACTGGAGCCACCGCCCACCTGCCGGGGCGGGGGAGGAGGCCGGGGCTGGAGGCGGGGTGTGAGTGGGTGTGTGCGGGGAGGGGGGGGCGGAGGCCTGATGCAATCGCGATAAGAAATGCTCGGTGTCTCGGGCACCCACCCGCGGGGCCGGCCCGGCGCGCTCTCTATATAAGGCTGCGGCCCGGGAGGCGCCGCGCCGTCGGAACAGGACCGCTGCGCGCTCTGTGCGGGTTGCGCACAGCAGGCTCCAGGGCGACGGCCGCCCGGCCGCGGCATACACGGCCCCGCAGGGCATCCCGCTCCCCGCGCCGAGCCACGGCTGAGCCATGCTGAGCTCGCCCAGCGCAAGTGCGGTGGTCCGCGTCCTGGTCCTGGTCAGCCTGTGGCTGGCCGTGGCCGGGCGTCCCCTGGCCCGGCGCTCCCTGGCCCTGTCCGACCAGGGGCCGCACTTGTACTATGGCTGGGACCAGCCCATCCGCCTGCGCCACCTGTATGCCGCGGGCCCCTACGGCCGCTCCAAATGCTTCCTGCGCATCCACAGCGACGGCGCGGTGGACTGCGAGGAGGAGCAGAGCGAGCAGAGTGAGTGCGCGCCAGGCCCCCGACCTCCCCCCGCCGCCCGAACCTCCCCAGCGCCCCACCTGCCTCTGCCCCTCACTCAGCTTCCTCCGACCCCCCGGGACCCCAGGTCTTGGCACGGTGGCGTGGGCATCTGTCCCTCGGTCCCCGGACAGCGCCGGGACTTAAGGAGGGGTGCGGGCATGCAGGCGGGCCAGACCCGCGTGTTGCGTGTACGGCTGCAGCTTCTTGCTTCCCTCACCAGGTTTGCTGGAGATCAGGGCCGTCGCTCTAGAGACCGTGGCCATCAAGGACGTGAACAGCGTCCGGTACCTCTGCATGGGCGCGGATGGCAGGATGCGCGGGCTGGTGAGTGTCCCCCTCGCGGCCGGATGCGCAAGGCGCGCTGGGTCTTCTCGCCTTGTCTGCCCAGGCCCGCGTGGAACTTCGAAGGAAAGACGGCAAGGGTGTAGTAAGCTAAGGTCCATTTTTTTTTTTTTTTTTTCCCTTACTGCGGAAATTTCTGGCCTCAGCCCGCAGCGCGAGAACGGGTGAGCGCCCCTGCGCAAATCCAATTGAGCCGGCTCAGCCCCCATGCAGGAAACCCATTATTCGGCTCTCTTTGATATTAAACAGGCAAAACCACCTCCGGCCTTTTCAGGCCCAGCCTTTGTGTGTGTGGTCCTCTTTCTAAAGTAGGAAGAAAAAGAAAGAATGAAAGAAGCGGGTAGATTCATAAGCTTAATATATTACATAAGAAAAGACCAAATTAGAAAACCAAAACAGTGCATTTGGGGTTGGTGGGGTTTCTTTTTAGCTACTTTTTATGTACCTAGAAAACGGCGTAAGGCGCAGATGGGTTTAGAGTAACACTCTAAACCTGAGCAATAGGCATAAAGTTGCCTTCCTGCCCAACGGCTCACCTGCACTGTAAATACTTTGGGTGGGAGCTGAGGGGCCGGCTGGTAAGGCCCAGGTAACTAGGGCAGGCTGGAGGCTGGAAACGATGGGGCTCCAGCTGTGGGAACAAAGACTACCAGTTCAAAGGCGCTGTCCTCACCCCTCCCTCACCCCCAGTGCCCCAGGAGACTGTGTGAGGTCCCTGCCCAAGGCCTCCCACGCCGTCCAGCCCATAGCTCCCTGGGAGGAGCGGGGGTGGGGATTCCTGTAGGGGGGCCATCCTCTGCGCTGTGCCCCCACCCTGGGAAAATGCAGAGGGCTGCAAGGCCCAGGATGGTAGAGTTTCAGAAAGTATTCCATTTATCTGCTAGAAAAGACAGGATGAGGTGGGTTTGCTGGAAGCCAGAGTAGCTCCAACTCTGGCCACTTTTGTTATTTTGACATTTACCTGAGACGGGGACCTTAACGGTGCTGCCTTGACCCAAACTGGAGTGGGGGGAGAGCTTTTCACCTGAAGCCTTTTTCTGCCTCTTGATCTGCCGGGCATCACTTGCACAGATTGACGAGTCTGCCCCCTGCCTTTTTTTGTGGTACTGGGGGTTGATTCCAGGGCCTCGCGCTTGCATGCTCTGCAAGTGCTGGACCACTGAGCTGCACCCCCAGCTTTTTCTTTTTACTTTTTGAGACAGGGTCTCGCTAAATTACACAGGCTGCCTCTGGTCTCGAACTTGCGATCCTCCTGTCTTCCACCTCCCAAGCCACTGGGATTACAGGTGTGAGCCACTATGCCCGGGGCCCCCCTGCCTTTTAAAATACAAATTTCCCCTTCCTTTAGGAATTTGATACCACTTCACGTTCTGCATGGCAAAAGAATACTAATTTCTCCCATGGAACAACTGGAAGAAAATAATCCCCCTTTTCGTCTACAATTTGCATTTATAGAAAGTCAGAAGAAATAACCCTTGCTGCCTGGTTTTTGCGGGACACCCTGGGCCCAGGCAGAACCGCGGGGTTATTGCTGTTACGGCCTTATCAGCACCTTATCAGCGCGTCCCTCACCCACCTGCAGTTCCATGACCTTTGTAGACTTAGACAGAAATCGCTCTTCTGTTGACTGAACAGCCTTCCTGGCTGTCAGCCTTAGGATCTTCTCTGTCCCCAAGGGGTAATGACACTTCACAGTTTGAAGTGGGACTTGCCCATTGGCACCTCAGCTCTGGACTAGGAATGCTGTAAGGCGCTCCTGGGGACGGCTTCCCGCAGCACACGTTTCCGGCCCCCCGCTGGGTGCAGGCTCAGTCTTGGGCATGGGGGAGGGGGCTGCAGAGGCGCTGGATGCAGCTGGCAGGCCGCCCGAGAGCTTGGCTCCGAGGGCAGGAAGGAGTGGGAGGGGCCGGGCTTCTCAGAACGGCAGCAGACAAAGCCGCCTCAGCATTAGAAAAGGCTTCCGCCACCAGGGCTGCGCTTGGAGGGATCCCTTGAATCTGGGCCCCAGTCAGGGACTCAGGGAACTCTTAAGACTGCGCTTGAAAGGTAACATACTTAACAGTTTCCCACAGCACCAATGCAATGGGATGAGCTTTCTTAATGTTGGCAGTAAAGGGGACCATGCCTACCGTGCCTGTGACTTTATGGATATTGCAAGTGAGGTGCTAGCCGGGCGCGGGAGCATGCGCCTGTAATCCCAGGGGCTCCGGAGGCGGAGGCATGAGGATCACCAGTTCGAGACGAGAGGCAGTCTGCCTAATTTAGCGAGACCCTGTCTCAAAAAGTAAAAAAAATGGACTGAGGGTGCAGCTCAGTGGTCCAGCACTTGCAGAGCATGCAAGCGTGAGGCCCTGGGTTCAACCCCCAATATCAAAAAAAAAAAAAGTGAGGTACTTTAGTGGAAAATCTTAAGAAGCTATAAGAAGTATACATAGATTTGCAGTAGCTAATAAAGGGTATGTGCAGATATGAAGTATATACCGGTCATAAAGCACTTATAAAGGCTTATAAAATACACTTCCTGTTGTTAGGTGCCATCGAGTCAGTATCCGACATACATAGCTACCCTATGTACAGCAGGTAAAACACTATTGCCAATGCTTCTCTGCTCTAAACAGGGTTTTCAATGGCTGATTGTATTTTAGGAGTGGGCTGCCAGGTCCTTCTCCCAAGCCTACAGCACCTGGTGTTCCCAGGCGGTCTCCCATCCAAGTACTAACCAGGCCTGACCCTGCTTAGCTTCCGAGATCTGGTGGTATCGGACACCACAGTGGTACAGCTGCAGGCAAAACATACTTAAGATATTAATATGCTACTGTGTAGTAACATAATCTATAGGTTACATATGCTTGGATAATATATAGTTTATATATTACCTGTTTACGAATGTTAATATATAAAGCAATAGCAGGAGATGTGCAGGTGCACTGATGCCAGCTGGCAGGGATAGCTGGCGGCTGGCAGGACAGGATGCAGCCCAGCCCATGTGTCCTGCCTGCGTCAGGCACAGCTGGTGCCTGCTAGAATGCCCCGCTCCCTGTTCCCTGCAGGTCCGCTATTCCGAGGAAGACTGTGCCTTCAAGGAGGAGATCAGCTACTCGGGCTACAACGTGTACCGCTCCCCAAAGCACCACCTTCCTGTCGCCCTGAGCGTGACCAAACCGAGGCAGCAGTTGCAGAACAAGGGCTCAGCGCATCCCTCCTTTTTCCTGCCCATGATGCCCCAGACCTCGGAGGAGACCAGGGAACACCTGGAGTCCGACGTGTTCTCTTGGCCCCTGGAAACTGACAGCATGGACCCGTTTGGGATGGCGAGTGACATCCGGCTGGTCAAGAGTCCCAGCTTTGACAAATGATGGCCCCTGGCAGCATGGGCCTGAGCCCCTGGGCGGCATAGCTTTGGGAAGCACCGTAGAAGTTGTATTTGTACATAGTATGAGTCTTGCCTCCGCTGGGCTGGTTTCTAGTGGGTAGACTTGATCATAAAATCGTAAGCCCTCCACCGGCCCAGCGGCTGTCTGAGCCCCCTACCCCACTCCCTTGGCAGTCGATGGACAAGTTGCTGTGCTGCTCCAGTTCTGCTTGAATATCTCTGCTGATGGGAAACTCACTCCCTTGGGAAAATGTCTTCGTGTCGGGCTGAACCTGCGTCATTCTTTCTCCTCAGTTCCAGCAAGGGAATCCTGAAGACAGGCGGTCTCTTTATAAGTTCACATATGGGTGATCGGTTCTGGGAGTCTTTAGGTACTTTCCTTTGACTTCACAGGAAACTTGATCTGGATCTCAATTCCAAGGACCAACTGCTTTCCCCAAACACCTCCCGGCCAGAGCTGATGGAGTCAGGCAGGCTTTGGGATAAAGGGAAGCCCGGAGCCCCTGTCCAGCCTCCAAAGATCTCGAGAACTCCCAGAGGCTGCTTGGGGAGTTGATAATCTCCAGTGGACCACTTGGTTGTCTGCCCCCCAACAGAGAAGAGGGTTCACCTCCTTCCTCCTAGGTGGCCAGCGGCCTGTGCAGAGGTGGCTGGCAGCCAGGCTCAGGCCTGGCCCCTCAGGTGGGTAGCCAAGCTGTCACCTCCACCCCACCCGGCAGCTAGTACTAATCACATGACTCACGGTTTACCGTGGGATCTGACCTGCCCAGGTCACACCAGGGTCGTGGGAGGGGCTGAGGTGGAGCCCAGGGGTCTACACCCCTTCCCAGTCCTCACGCCTCACCTCCGAGGCTCTCTTCTGAGACCTATGGAGATGGACAATAGCATCCACTTGCTTGGTTCCCCAGCTCCCTATAGCCCTTGCCCCTCATCACCAGTCACTGTGGATCAGGGGGTCTCTCTGCCGCCTGCCCTCTGTGTTAACTAGCACCTCTCTCATTCACAAACCAGCAAATTTTATTTTATTTTATTTTTTTTGCAGTACTGGGGGTTGAACCCAGAGCCTTGCGCTTGCATGCTCTGCAAGTGCTGGACCCCTGAGATGCACCCTCAGCCCATTTTTTTACTTTTTGAGACAGGGTCTCGCTAAGTTATGCAGACTGCCTCTGGTCTTGAACTTGCGATCCTCCTGCCTCCACCTCCCAAGCTGCTGGGATTACAGGCATGCGCCACTACACCCGGCTAAAAAATTTTTTTGAAAACCCCAACAACTTGTGGAAGCAGCAGGGGGAAGTTTTCAAATTCTTTCCCCGGCACTTCCCAGTAGTTTCCAACATATTTATGAGTAATTTATTTTGATATGTACATCTCGTATTTTCTTACTTTATTTATGCCCCCAAATTATATTTATGTGCACGAGGTTGTGTTTTCTACATTAAAATGGAGTTGGTTTGTATCAAGAGTTGCGTTCTGTTACCCAAGGGGACCTTCACGAGGCAGAGGGAGGGAGGCCGTGGGCGGGGGCCCCTGTCTCGGTGCTTGTCCCCTGGTCCTTGCAACAGCCTGGCTGCTTGCCCTGCTGGGAGTCTGCATCAGTCAGGACACGGCTTAAGTCCGATGCCCTGCAGCACTGTTGGTCTAGGTGGGCAGGAGTCCCTGTGTAACACCGGACGTTCACCAGGTCCCTGGCTTCCACCTACTAGACCTCAGTGACAACCCCTGCCGGACCATCAAAGATGGTCCCAGAAGTGACTCCTTGTTCTGGGGTGGGGGAGGATGTGTGGTAAAATCACCCGTGCTGGGGAGCCACTGGTGTAGACAAACCCAGAAGGAACCAATGTTCATTTCTGGCTCAATGCCTGGGCGATGCCCAAAACCAATGCTTTCCTTTTTTTTTTTTCTTTCTTTTTTCTTTCTTTTTTTTTTTTTTTTTTTTGGTGGTACTGAGGGTTGGAGCCAGGGCCTCGAGCCTGCACGCTCTGCAAGTGCTGGACCACTGAGCTGCACCCCCAGCCCATTTTTTACTTATTGAGACAGGGTCTCGCTAAATTACGCAGACTGCCTCTGGTCTTGTGATCCTCCTGCCTCCGCCACCTGAGCAGACAGGGATTACAGGCGCATGCTACCACACCTGGCGGTAACCAAAGCTTTCTTAAAGCTGGTAAATTCCTGTGACATCCCAGCAGCCAGGATCCTGTCACAGCGCCACTCGATCAGGGAAAGTAAATATTAAGCAGGTCGCATGGCCGCCCAGATCCAACAGGCTCTCTTAGCAAAGAGGAAGCAGGGAATGAGGGGGCATAGGTGCACCCAGCATCAGCAGTGGATGTACACATCGGGGCTGGGGTACCAACGTGCGCCTTAGGGGAAAACTGGATTTGAAAGTCCTAATTTTGTTAGTAAGCCTGCAGCGGTAGCCCTGTGGCATCCGATCCCATCAGATCTCGGAAGCTAAGCAGGGTCGGGCCTGGTTAGTACCTGGATGGGAGACCGCCTGGGAACACCAGAAGCTGCAGGCTTGGGAGAAGGACCTGGCAACCCCCTCCCAAAAACCAATCTGCCATTGAAAACCCTATGAATAGCAGAGAAGCACTGACAATAGTGTTTCCCCTGTTGTACAGAGGGTCGCTATGAGTCGGATACCGACTCGACGGCACCTAACAACAACAACAACAACAATTCTGTTAGTGGCTGCCAGGGCTGAGGGATGGGGGAGGGAGGGAGGGGCGGGTGGAGAGCTATGAATGGGTGGCATAGAAAACAGCAATGGTCACATGTGTCATTCTGGGAGAGAGGAGGGGTCTGTGCGGGGATGGACTGTTCTGGACTTTTATGTTCTGCCCTTTTCCCACAGTGCCGGTTGCATTAAATCTGCACACGTGATAAAGTATTGAACTGTATACACATGTCATACAATGTCACCATCGGGGACATCTGGGCACAGGGCATGGGACCTCTCTGTGCCATCTTTATAACTGCCTAGGAAGCATTGTTACCAAAAAAACTCAAAAACCCAACAACAACAAAAACCAAAAAATCTGTTCTCTAGCAGCAGAAAAACAACCCAGACAGCCCGGTGCTTGCTGAATCCCTCTCTCCTAGCCACTCCTCCTGGAGCAAATTATTGGCCTTATCCTCCATTTCCTGTGCATACAAGGGATCAGGGCTGGAATTTGGCTCAGTTGGTAGAGCACCGCTCTGCAGTCTCTGAGGTCCCGAGTTCGATTCCCAGCACCCCAAAAAATGGGAGGATGTGGCAACCCACTCCCCAGGCAGTCCCGAAACAATCAGCCATTGAAAACCCTATGAGGGTCACTATGAGTCGGATACTGACTTGACGGCACCTAACAACAACACAAGGGATCAGAGGAGAGAGACTAGAACGGACGTCCCCTGTCCCCTCACGTTAAGGTCCCTGCCACTTGCCCATGCTGATCTGAGCCCAGGGCAGGAGTGCAGGACCGGAGAGAAGTTGCTCATCACACACTGCAGCCTGGAGGCGGCGTGGCACAGCGCCAGGGGCCGGGCCAATCAGGAAATGAATCCCAGGGCCTGTCACCTTGTCACCTCACCTCTCTGAGCTGGCATTCTCCCGCAGATAGTGAGGTGATAATGTCCGCACTGCTGGCCTGCCACGCCGTGCGTCCCTGCGCCCCACCCCCGCCTCCATCTGCCTTGAGCTGTTTGCTGGCTCTCGAACTTGGCGGCACGTGGGAATCACCTGGGGAGAACAGAGGGCTGGGTCCTGCTCCTGGACCTCCGGGCTTCTTTGGAATGGGTGTGACCGGCGCACAGGGCCTTTTGAAAGCTTCTTTGTGGCTGTAATGAGCTGTTCTGGGTGAGAGCCACAGGGAATCAGTTCAAATTCCATCCTTTGTGCTGGAGACAAACCCCTCCGGGGGAAAATCAAGGCGATTGTCAGCGCCTCCCTCTCTGGAGTCTTCCTTCAGTGTAGCTGACCCTGACTAGCGAAGGCATGGCTGTGAGCTAATTTGTGCCAGAGCCATGGCGGATGTGTTTTCTCTGACCAAAAAGGTGGCATGGCTGCTCTGCAAGTGTGGGGCCTCTGGCAGGAGATTGGAAGAAGATGAGTATCCAAGATTTCATCTCACCCCATTCCTGCCATCCAACCCCCCACCAGCCCTCTGCTCTGCTCCACCTTAGAAAGAGGGTGGGTTTCCCCTCTGGTGCATGCCCCCCCTTTTTTTGTGGTACTGCGGGTTGAAACCAGGGCCTTGTGCTTGCATGCTTTGCAAGTGCTGGACCACTGAGCTGCACCCCAAGCCCACTTTTTTTACTTTTTGAGACAGGGTCTCACTAAATTATGCAGATTGCCTCTGGTCTCAAACTTGTGATCCTCCTGCCTCTGCCTCCTGCATGGTGTGCGACACCATGCCTGGCTCCATGCCCTACTTATGATTGTTGTTGTTAGGTGCCATCAAGGAGGGTCCGACTCCTAGAGACCCTGTGTACAACAGAATGAAACACACTCCTTGACACAGCCATTCTGGCACTATTGTCAGTGCTTCTCTGCTATGCATAGGGTTTTCCGTGGTGCCTGCTATGGTAGGATTGCTAAATTAAGCAAAAATACAGGATGCTCCGTTGAAATTGAACTGTGCACTATTTGGGATGCATGCTAATAATGGTTACTTGTTGGATGCCATTGAGTCAGATCCAACTTGCTGTTAGGTGTCGATGAGTCGGGTCCGACTCATGGTGACCCTGTGTGCAACACTCCTGGACACTGTGCCCTGCCCGGCACTATGTCAAGGGATTCTTTGCCATACCTAGGGTTTTCAATGGCTGATTGTTTCGGGAGTGGGTTGCCGGGCCCTTCTCCCAAGCCTACAGCACCCAGTGTTCCCAGGCAGTCTCCCATCCAAGTACCAACCAAGCCTGGCCCTGCTTAGCTTCCGAGATCTGATGGGATCAGACCTCAGGGTGGTCCGGCTGTAGACACTAAACAATTACGCATTGCTTATCCAAAATGGCAATTTAACAGGGTACCCTGTACTTTGTCTGCCTCTCTAGCTTTGGGCTGGGATTTAGCTCAGTTGGTAGGGCGCTGTGCTGTAGTCTCTGAGGTCCCCAGTTCAATCCCCAGCACCACAAAGATGGGAGAAGGGCCTGGCAATCCACTCCCAAGGCAATCCCGAAACAGTCAGCCAGTGAAAACCCTGTGAGGGTCAGGATGAGTGGGACACCGACTTGATGGCACCTAACAACAACAACAACTCTAGCTTTAGATCCACATCGCGGACTTGGGGTTTACGGAGGGATGAGAGGGCAGCGATATTAGACCAGCCGTGCCCAGGGTAAGAGGCCAAGGCAGAGCTGCCCAGAACCCTGGCAGCAAGGCCCGGGAGGGGCGACAGCCCCATCTTTAAAGACAGAGGCTTGTGCCTCAGGAACTGGGAGTGGCCTGCCTTGTGACACTCTCCTTCAGGATGGGTGGCCCCCAGACACCCGCAGGTCAGGCGGCAGAAACTCGACCCATGCGGAACAAGGCATCAAGGTGCACGTTGGCTTCTCTTGCTGCAAAGGCCAAGCGCTGCCTGGCTTCGGGCCAACTGGGTCTGAGGACATGGACAACCCAGGGCACCCATCTTCCTCTGGGGTGAGGGGTTCCCAGCAGCCACCACTGCCCTTCTGTCCTCCAGCAGTGAGGCGCCGCGTCCAGAGGGGCCAGAGCAGAGGCTTGTGGACCCTTCCCCTATCCCTGGCAAGGGACTGTGGGGCCAGGAGGAGGCGACTTCCCTGAGGCAAACCCAGGGGGCGGGCAGTGCCTCTGGCACCCACCGGCTGAGCTTCCCTCTACCAGATCGGGAAGGGCCTTCAGAAAAAGAGCAGAAAGAGGGAGTGAGTGGGGAAGGGGCCACTTTGCCCCAGGAAGTGGCCGTCCAGTTGCAGGGTTGGGGTGGGGAGAGCACCCTTCCTGCGTAGGATCTGCGATGCCCTGAAATACATATTTGGCCTTCACTTCCATTTCCTGGCACCCAGCGTCTAAAATTCCTGGAATCTCCGAAGCAATGTGCCTTTTCATATGCTAATCGGTCGCTAAATGCAGGCAGACCCCGGGTAGCTTCAGGCCACCCTCGAGAGCACGGCAGGATTAGCCCTACTCCACCCCCAACCTGGGCAGGGGCCAGGAGACCAAAGGTTGAATGGATCACTAAGGACCAGCGACTTAATCCTTCCTGTTGAAGGAAAGAAGTCTCCACAAAACCTGAAGGACAGGGCTGGGAGAAGCTTGTGGGTTCCCAGAGGGTGGCGGCTAGGTGGTCCCTCCCCACCCTGGCCCTCGGTACCTCGACGTCCTTCCTGACATTCTCTGTAAGAAACGTGAACATAGCCAGGCGTGGTGGCGGACTCTTGTAATCTGTTTGTAATCCCAGCGGCTCGGGAGGAGGTGGCAGGAGGATCGCAATTTCGAGACCAGAGGCAGTCTGCGTAATTTAGCGAGACCCTGTCTCAAAAGGGCTGGGATGTAGCTCAGTTGGTACAGCGCTGTGCTGCAGTCTCTGAGGTCCCAAGTTCAATTCCCAGCACCGCAAAAATGGGAGAAGGACCTGGCAATCCACTCCCAAGGCAATCCCGAGACAGTCAGCCATTGGAAACCCTACAAGGGTCGCTATGAGTCGGATACTGACTCAATGGCACCTAACAATAACAACTGTCTCAAAAAGTGAAAAAAATTGGCTGGAGCAGGGGGCAGGCAGCTCAGTGGTCCAGCACTTGCAAAGCATGCAATCGCGAGGCCCTGGGTTCAACCCCCAGTACCGCAAAAAAAAAAAAAAATAATAATAATAATAATAAATAAATAAATAAGTGAACATAAGTAAGTACTTCCCTGAGTTGTGTGAGCAGCTGAGAACCCCAATTTGTAGCTAGTCAGGCAGATGCTTTGGGGGCCCAGCCTTCCCCTGCTAGATAGTGCCCACCTGAACTGGATTAGAGGGCACCCAACCGTGTCTGTGGCTGCAGCTTCGCTCGATTTCTTGCTGGTGGGGAGAGGGGTGTTCATTTTTTGGGAATCACAGAAGTGATCAGGGTTGAGTCCACAGAAGAGGAAACTGAGGCTGAGATTGTTTTTTCTTGCTCAGACTTGGACTCCTCTACCCTACTGTCAGGTGACCAGAAAGGAATGTGGTCAGGGGAAGGGAAGGGGAAGGAGTATATCTTTTGCCACTAGGGAGTTCCGGAAAGAGTGGGGGGGGGAGGGAGGGAGGGAGAGGGAAATGGGTTGTATTTTCAGCCCCACATTTTCCTTCTGGTTCTTTTTCTGTAATTTCTACTTCTTTGCAGAGGTTTTCCATGTTCTTATTTGCTTCAAGAGTATTCACTATTGTTTGTTGAAGCATTTTCCTTACAGCTGCTTTAAATCCTTCCTTCATGATTTAATCCCTCGGCCCGATGACCTTGGTGGTGTTGTTAGGTCCCATGGAGTCGGTATCCAACTCATCGCAACCCTATGTACAACAGATGAAACGCTATTGTCAGTGCTTCTCTGCTGTTCATAGGGTTTTCAATGGCGGATTGTTTTTTGGGAGTGTGTTGCCAGGTCCTTCTCCCAAGCCTGCAGCACCTGGTCTCCCATCCAAGTACTAACCAGGCCCGACCCTGCTTAGCTTCTGAGATCTGATGGCATCGGATGCCACAGGGCTATGGCTGCAGGCACCTTGGTGTTAGCTCGTGATTTTCCTGGCTCTCCATATTGGTAGATGTTAGGAATTTTCAGGCCGGATCAGGGAAATGGGGCCTGGAAAATAGGGAACCACTGAGGCACAGATGGTCACCAGACAGCCAATTAGGTCACCTGAGTTTCAATGAGACCACAGAAGGGTCATTTCCCGAAGTCCTGTTCTTCTAAGAAAATAAATCCCATGCCCTGGCCGGCAGTCACCAGCTAGTCAACCTCTTTGGAAATAACATTTCTGTTGGCCAACATATAGAGCCCCCTCACTGAGGCCCAGTCTACCAAAGCAGCACAAAAAGTCCAGCCCAAAGAAAGAACCATGAGAACCCTTGACACCAGCCCCACCTGGCTCCCCAGTCAGGACGCCCTTTGCTGTACGCAGGCTCTGTGGACCCCCTGGAGGAAATCCGCCTTGCTCTGGCTTTCCCTTGCAATCTGTGCGTTTTTCCCTGGATCTACACAGGAGCCCAGCGTCTGGCACCTGAGAAGAAACTCCGGCCTCACTGCACGTGTGATTTGTAAATGATATCTTTCCTTCTTCTCCCCCTTCCTTTCTCCCGCCTTCCTTCCTAGCTTTCTGGATAAACTTGAGCTGGCTCGCTTGCTTTCTACTTCATCTAGGGCTTAAGGAAAGCTCTGGCCGACTGCACCCTGGCAATCGTGAGCCCCCAGCCCTGGGGCCTGTCTGTACCCTTCCCATCCGGGCTTCCTCCTCAGCTGTTTTCAGTGGTGACCTTGCCAAACCACAAGGTCTGAGAGACAGAAGCAAGCAAAGAGGTGCTGGGCGTGGTATGGTTTCCAGCTCAGCAAAACAGCTGTAGAAAGATAGTTTTCAGCTTTTGAAAATGGTGGCTGGGGGTGGAACCCCGGGCCTCACCCTGGCTACGCATACTCTCTACCACTGAGCTACACCCCAGCCAAAAGACATTTTTCTAACTGTCGAGATAAATGGAAGCGGACTGGGTATTGGATAGTACCGTTAATTTGCTAGGAGGGATAATATTTTGCCTATGTTTTAAAAATAAAATCTAGCCTGGCGTGGTGGCGCACACCTGTAATCTCAGCGGTTCGGGAGGTGGAGGCAGGAGTATCGCAAGTTGGAGACCACAGGCAGTTTGTGTAATTTGGCAAGACTCTGTCTCAAAAAGAAAAAAAAAAAAAATGGGCTGGGGGTGCAGCTCAGTGGTCCAGCACTTGCAAAGCATGCAGGCATGAGGCCCTGGGTTCAACCCCTGGCACCACAAAAATAAATAAATAAATAAATAAAATAAAAATAATAAAATAAAATAAAATCTATATCTGTTAGATACACACAGTGAAGTGTTTGCCGGTGAAGCGATTCAGCAAAAACGGGGGGAACCAGAGCGGCAGGAGGCTGATCACCACGGAAGCTGGCAGCAGGTGCCGGGGGTGGTGATTATGGTCTCTAGGGGCATACACTTGAACTGTCTGTAATAATGACTAAGGAAGAACCACAAAAGCCAGGCGTGGTGGCTCACGCCTGTAATCCCAACAGCTTGGGAGGCAGAGGCAGGAGGATCAAAAGTTTGAGACCAGAGGCAGTCTGCGCCACTTGGTGAGACCCTGTCTCAAAAAGTAAAAAGCTGAGGGTGCAGCTCAGTGGTCCAGCACTTGCAGAGCATGCAAGCAAGAGGCCCTGAGTTCAACCACCAGTACCGGGGGAAAAAAAAAAAAAAACCCACAAAACTAGATGTGGTTTTTTTGGTTGGTTGGTTTGGTGTTTATTTATTTATTCACTTATTTTTGCTGCACTGGGTTTGGAGTGCAGGGCGTGGGTCCCTCCCACAGGCTGCCACACGCGCCACCACGGAGCTCTGGGCTCCAGTCCCAGCCTGGCTGTGTGCTGCTCACACTTGCTCTCTACCAGGCCACCTCGAAGGTGCTGCCTTGACTGTGCCTGCAACCTCTCCCCGCCGTAGGCTGCCCACCCCGAGGTCGCCGCAGGACCCTGTAGAGTAGAACCTGCAGCCTGCGGTTGATTTGGGGAGCATGGGGGAGAAATAAACTTCCGTCATGGGGGTTTGGGGGTGGTTTCTCCTGCCACCACCCAGCCTCGGGAATGCAATCTCTGGGGTGAATTTAAAAGGACACGGATGCATATGTCACACAGGCTTACGGATGTCACTGGAAGGGGGGATAAGCAAGGGGTAGGAAGGGCTGCCAGGCAGGGCGGTGGCGTGTGGGGGAGGCCTCTGAGTCCACCTCCAGCACTGAAATAAATAAATAAACAAATTGGGGGGCGGGGAGAAAAAAGGTAACCAGGTGCCTCCTGGGACAAGGTTGGAGGCCTGGGGAGGTGGGAGGGGATCTTTCTCTGTAACCCTTTTCTTCAGTTTGAGTTCCTTTTTTTCCCAAAACCCACATAAAGGTTGCTGGGAGCGTAGCCCAGTGGCAGAGCATGCGCTCTGCATTTGGAGGCCCTGGGATGGGTCTCCTGCACCACCCCCCACTATGTATGAAAGACTGAACTTTGTTCCCCAATCTCAAACCCAGTGCAGCAGTTACCCCCAGACCGACACTGAAAACAGGCCCTTAAGGAGATAGATGGGAGCTCATGTGGCCCTAAGGCATGGGTGGGGCCTTGAGGCAGAGCGATTGGTGCCCTCATAAGAAGATGGAGAGGCAGCCACCAAGGACCCTGGGAGAAGAGACCCTGTGCAAGCCACTGGCAGAGGCCTCAGGAGAACCGGCCTGGCCACACTGGGTCCGTCTCCCAAGCCTACAGCACCTGGTGTTCCCAGGCCGTCTCCCATCCAGGTACTAACCAGGCCTGACCCTGCTTAGCTTCCGAGATCTGATGGGATCGGATGCCACAGGGCTACGGCTGCAGGCAAATCTATATATGTGTAAATCCAGCGTCCCTGCTTTCCAGGTGGGGAGATGGAGTCCCAGACGGGGCCAAGAGTGTTGTGCACTGGTGTAGGCTGGGGTCAGAGCCAAGCACAGCCTGCCCACGGTGAGACCCTGGAGGCAGAGGTTGGGCCAGTTGTAAGGAGGGAGGCAGCCAGCCTGGGGCTGCGTGGCATCTGCCCCTAGGAGGCCTGGGCAGTGATACTAATAAAGCCCACCTCCAGGATGCGATTTTAAGAATTACAATCTAATGATACAGTCTGACAGCCATTGTTAGGGTCGGGCTGTGGGAAACGGAGGGGCAGGAGAGCGTTCCAACAGGCCCGCAGGCCCCACAAGTGCAGCTGACACGCCTGGAACGGGCCGGTTTGCAGCGCAAGGGCGCCCCCGGGTGGCGGAGCGCGGAACACGCCGGCGAGGGGGAGGACGCCGGGTCCGCTGCGCGTGTGGAGCCGGTGCCTGGGGCCCCTTACCTCGTGGAGTCTGTCACTTGTCAGCGGTGGAAGTGTCCAGAGCGAAGGCAGCAGTGTGTCCCGGCTGGGCCCGTCACGCGATCTGATGTGCGGGGTGGGAGGGGGGCCCCACCCACGGCTGCAGACAAGCACGGGGAAGCCGTGCGCAAAGCAGTATTCACCAACTCCACGCTGTGCGCCTGGACCCGGTAGAGGCGGCGACCGCGGAGGGCTCTGTCCTTTTCACCCTCCATTGACCGCGTATCAAGAGTTAACCCAGATCATGCCTGTAGTCCCAGCACTCGGGAGGCTAAGGCAGGAGGCTCAATGCAAGTTGGAGGCCACCTGGGCTATACAGCAAGATCCTGTCTCAAAAAAGCATTTTATTTTATTTTATTTTATTTTTGTACTTTGTTTAGAATGTTTATTAAGACTGGGCGAGAGCTGGGCGTGGTGGCGCACGTCTGTAATCCCAGCGGTTTGGGAGGTGCAGCCAGGAGGACTGCAAGTTCGAGACTAGAGGAAGTCTATGTAATTTAGTGAGACCCTGTCTCAGGAAGTAAGGAAAAAAAATAAAAGGGCTGGGGGTGCAGCTCAGTGGTCCAGCACTTACAAAGCATGCAGGCGTGAGGCCCCGGGATCAACCCCCAGTACCACACACACACACACACACACACACACACACACACACACACAGAGACTGGGTGAGGTGGAGCACGCCTGTGATCCCAGGGACTTTTGAGGAGGGGCGGTAGGATCGCAGGTTCCAGGCCAGAGGCAGCCCGAGTAATTTAGCGAGACCCTGTCTCAATTTGCAAAATATAAAAAGGGGCTAGGGGCAGCTGAGCGTGGTGGCGCACGTCTGTAATCCCAGCGGCTTGGGAGGCGGAGACAGGAGGATCGCAAGTTGGAGACTAGAGGAAGTCTATGTAACTTAGTGAGACCCTGTCTCAGGAAGTAAGGAAAAAAAAAATAAAAGGGCTGGGGGTGCAGCTCAGTGGTCCAGCACTTGCAAAGCATGCAGGCGTGA
>VMDO01030187.1:0-21640 GCA_007922755.1 Pedetes capensis | reverse complement strand
TATATGCACACATATATATGAAATTATGCCATTTGAGGGAAGACAAATGGAACTGTAAAATATTGTGGTAGGTGAAATAAGCCGGACTTCTGGAAGACAGGTATCATGTTTCACATTTTCTTCATTGATGGACAACTGGACTGGTTCCCTAATTTGGCTATCATAAATTGTACTGCAATTAACATGGGTATGCACATATCTCTGTAGTAAGCTGACTTTAATTTTGTTTGATATATACCCAGAAGTGGTATGGCTGGATCATATGGAAATTCTACTTTTAGCAGTCTTCTAGGAGACTCCATATTTATTTCCATAGTGACTGGGCTAATTTACATTCCAACCAACTGTGAGAAAGAGTTCTATTTTTCCCCCTACATCCTTGCCAGCATTTGCTGTTGTTTGTTTTCTTGATGATAGACATTCTTACTTGGATGAAATAGAATATCAAAGTAATTTTTCATTTTTTCATTGATTTATTGACCATTTTTATATCTTCATTTGAAAACACTATTCATTTTCATTGTGCATTTATTGATTTAATTATTTGCTCTTTTGTTGTATGATTTTTGAGTTCTTTATATATTCTGAGTATTAGTTCTCTAACTAATGAATATTTGGCAAGGACTATTCCCCATTCTGTAGGCTTTCTCTTCACTTTGTTGATTGTTTCTTTTGCTGGGCAGAAGCTTTCTAATTTAATGAAATCCCATTTGTCTATTCTTGTTCTTATCCTCTAAGCTATTGGAGTCCTATTCAGAACGTTGTGCCTATGCCTATATCTTCAAATATTTCCCCTATATTTTTCTCTAATAGCTTCAAAATTGCAGATCTCACATTAAAATCTTTGGCATATTTTGAGTTTTTTTTTTTTTTCACAAAGTGATAGATAAGGATCTAGGTTCAGTCTCCTGCATGTATATGTCCACTTTCCCCAGCATCATTTGTTAAAGGGTTTTTTCCCACTGTATTTTTAAAATAATTTTGTCCAGAATCAAATGGCTATAGCTGATTGGGCTAATTTATGGGTCCTATATTCTATTCTATTGGATTTTTTATCTACTTTTGTGCCAGCACCATGATATTTTTGTTACTATGTCTCTGAAGTATAGTTTGAAACCAGATATGATGCTTCCCGTTTTGCTTTTATTGCTCAGGACTGCTTTGGCTATTTGGAGTCTTGTGTGCTTCCATATGAATTTTAGGATTCTTTTTTCTATTTCTGTGAAGAATTTCATTGGGATTTTGAAGAATATTGCACTGAATTTATATATTGCTTTTGATGGCCGTTTTAATCATATTTTTTCTACTAACACATGAACATGAGCAGTCTGCCCATTTTCTACTGTCTTCTATAATTTATTTCTTCAGCATTTTTCAGTTTTCATTTTAGACATATTTAACATCTTTGGTTAAGTTTAAGCCTAGGTATTTTGCTATTGTTGAAGTTATAGTAAATGGGATTGTTTTCATGACTTGTTTTATGGTGAGTTCATCATTAATGCATAGCAAAGTTTCTGGGTTTTGTATGTTGATTTTGTATCCTGTTATTTTGCCAAAAGTCTTTATTATATCTAAGAGTCTTCTGGTAGAGTCTTTTGGGTCTTTTAAGTACATGATTATATCATTTGCAAACAGGGATAATTTTACTGCTTCCTTTCCTATTTAGATCTCTTTTCTTTCTCTTGCTTTATTGCTCTGGCTAAGAATTCAAGCACTATATTGAATAAAAATGATGATAGTTGGAAATCTTCTATCATTCCATTTTTCCTTTTGTTGTTGTTGTACCCTTATCTGCTTTGAGAATAAGGATAATTTTGGCTTCATAGAATGCATTTGGGGTTGTTCTTCCCTTTTTATTTTGTGGAACAGTTTTGTGGAATAGCATTGGTGTTAGTTCCTCTTTCATGGTCTGGTAGAATTCAGCAGTGAATGATCTATTCCTAGACATTTCTTTGTTGGGAGATTTTTTAATTGCAGTTTCAATCTCATTGCTGGTTATGTGTGGCTTCCTGGTTTAATTTAGGTAGGTCATATATGTTTAGAAATGTATCCATTTTTTCTAGATGTTCCAATTTACTAGAGTATAGATTTTCCAAAATAATCCCTAATAATCTTTGGAATTTCAGTGGGAACTATTGTAATATCACCTTTTTATCTCTAATGTTATTAATTTATGTCTTTTCTTTCTTTCAATTGGTTTGGCTAAGGGTTTGTCTATCTTGCTTATTCTTTGAAAGAATCAACTTTGTTTCATCAATCTTTTGTACTGTCCTCTTAGTCTCCATTTCATTAATCTCAGCTGTGATTATTATTGTTTATTTCTTTCAACTAATTTTGTGATTGGGTTGTTCTTGATATTTATACTTGTTGACATTTATCCTTAGATTATTTGATATCTCTCTGAGTTTTTAATGTAGGCATTTATAGCTATGTGTTTCTCTCCCAGAATAAAATTCAGTGTATCCCACAAGTTTTGGTGTGTTGTACATTCATTTTTAATTGATTCTAGGAATTTTTTTCATTTCTTCCCTGATTTCTTTAATGATCCATTGATCATTCAATAGTGTATTTCTCAATCCCCATGTGTTTGTATATCTTCTGTAGTTTCTTTTGCTGTTTAATTCTAGTTTTATTCCATTGTGATCAGATATAATATACAAAGCCATTTAAATTGTCTTGTATGTGTTACTATTTGCTTTATGTCTTAAAATATGATCTATTATTGGGGTTGATGTATGCCATTATGCCCAGTAGCATTTGCTTTATGAAGTTGGGTGTGCCAACATTCAGTACATATATATTTAAAATTTTTATATCCTTTTAATGGACTATTTCCTTTAACAATATGAAGTGTCTTCCTTTGTGTCTTCTGATTAATTCTGAGTTGAAGTATTCGTTTTTAGAGATGAGTATAGTTACTGCTCCTTTTTATTTATGTTCTATTTGCTTGACCAATCTTTTTCCATCATTTTACTCTAAGATTACATTTATTTTTGCAGTGAGAAGTGTTTCTTGGAGGCAACAAATATTTGATACTGTTTTTTGGTCCAAGCTGCTAATCTGTGTCTTTTGATTGGAGAATTGAGACCAATGACAGAGTTTTTGAAAAGTATGTATTAATTCCTGTCATTTGTTGTTTTGTGATATTTGAAACTTTCCTAATCCTCATTTGTTTATCTACTCTTTTAGTGAGATTTATTCTTTTCAAAATTGTCGTGGTTGAGTTTATCTTTTTCTTCAGTGTATAGGATTTCTTTAAGCAGCGCTTCTTAGTGGCCATAAGTAGTATTTCTTCTATAGTGCTGTCTTAGTAGTTGTAAATTCTTTTAGTTTGTTTTTATTGTGGAATATTTTTATTTCTGTTTTGATTATAAAGGATAGTTGTATACTGTAATCTAAGTTGTCAGTTATTTTCTTTCAGTGCTTGAAACACATCATTCCATGTTCTCCTGGATTTTAGAATTTCTACTGAGAAATCTGATGTTATTCTACTAGATTTTCCTTTGTATGTGACTTGATACTTTTCTCTTGCAGCTTTCAATATTCTTTCTTTGTTTTGCATACTTGAGGTTTTAACTATGATATGATGTGGGGAGGTTCTTTTCTGATCTTGCCTATTTTGTGTTCTAAATGCATCCTGAAAGTGAATGACCATCTCTTTCCTAAGTATTGTGAAGTTTTCATCTGTTGTATTATTGAATATATTTTCTGTGCCTTTAGCTTGTACTTCTTCTCCTTTTATGCCTACAAAGTCCACAAGTTTGGTTTTTTAATGGTGTCCCAGAGGGCTTGTATATATTGTTTATAATTTTTAATTTTTTTTTGTTTATTGTTGTGTGAATGTTCTAATTCATCCACCTTACCTTCAAGTTCTGATATTCTGTTTTCCACTTGGTCCAGTCTAGTGGTGAGTCATTCTACTGAGTTATTTATTTATTTATTGAATTTTTCATTCCCAAAATTTTAATTTGATTTTTTCAGCATTCTTTCTTTTTATTGAATTCCTCTTCCATTTTCTGAATTATGTTCCTTATTTCGCTCAACTGTTATTTGTATTCTCTTTGAACTTATTTGTGTTCACTTTGACTTCATTGAATATTCTTATAATCATTCTTTTGAAATATTTGGGATTGTTTCCACTTTACCCTCATTAGAATCTGTTAGTGTGGAATTATTTTTTGGTGGAATCATGTTGCCTTGTTTTTCATATTTCGTTTCTGCTTTGAGATGTGTGCATCTGTGGGTAAGCACTGTCTGGATACATTAATCTCCTGTATTCTTTTAGTTGAAGTATTTGTAATGTTCAGGTGGGATTTGGATGTGCCCGGGTTGGGGTGAAAACTCTTTCCATTGGCTTGGGGAGTGTAGCTCAGTAGCTAAAGACTTCACCAATGTGCTCAATTACTGGGCCCAATCCCCAGCACCACTCGTACAGCAGAGAATTAACTGCAGAAGTAATCACAATTGTTGAACAAAGTCACCATGAAAGTCAAGTAATAATCAGTTAAAAATACTCATCTCCACCACTCCAATAACTTTATATGGATAAAGAGGTTAAGATAATGCTGTGTGCACTACAATTATAATAATCAGGAAGGGGGAAATAGAAGGAAAATAAGAGGAGGAGGACTAGTGAATAGTATTAGAAAGATAGAAAACAAATATATAGAAGAGGGAGAAATAAGTAGGAGAGAGGAACAATATAGAAGAGAGTAGACAAGGCAGATCCAGGCAGAGATAAGATGAGAAAAGAAAAAGAAGGAAGAAGGAAAAAAGGAAACCACAAACAAATAGGCTGAGACAATGAGAAGATGGGAGAAGATAATAAAGAAGAATAAAGAAAATATAAGTAAAATTGATGTGAATGAAGGCAGAAATAGAGAATGGAGAGGAGAAGGAAGAAGAAGAAAGGATTAAAAATTAAATCTAAAATCAGGTGCCATAAAAATCCCAGTCACTCTGGAGGATGAGGGAAGAGAATCACAAAACTGAGGCCAGAGGTAGCATACATGACTCAGTGAGAGCAAAAAAGGTGCTGGGGAGAGTGCACACCTGTAATCCCAGCACTTCAGACAAGAGGACCACATGAGTTCAAGGCTAGTCTTGGACCACATGGTTGAGTTCCAGACCAACCGGGGCTCCATATCAAGATCAAAAAACTAAATAACAGGAGCATAGGAACATGCTCTATGGCAGAGTTCCTATCCAGCAAGTGCAAGGCACTGAATTCAACCCCCTAACACTTTCCAAAACAATTTTTAAAAGAATTTTAAAAGCCATTTGGTAGCTCACATTTACAATCTTGGGAAACATTCAACTCTTGGGAAACTGAGGCAGAAAGACCCCAGCACCCAGGTCAGCCTGTGCCTTATGGTGACAGCCCATTTCAGGGACAAAAAAAAGAGGGGTAAAATAAAAATAAAAATGCAGTTTTTTAATTAAAAAATAAAGGTAAAGATGACTGGATTCCCCTGTTCTAGGTATGTCACTCCCACAGGTATGTGTGCTATATCATTTGTGGTTCCAGCCCAGTTCCCACTATGTGGAGTTCTCTGCAGATCTGAGTCAAAATTTTTCTCCCTGTAGTTGGAGCAGTTCAGGTACCAGCCTGAGGTTCCTGGGAGGGCCATGTCCTGAGCTTTGGATCTGAAGTCATTGGCTTAGCCCTGCAGGAACTTTTCACAATGACTATCCTCCACTGCACTGTAATCATTTGCCAGGAAGGAGAAAGAATTTTCCTGGCACTTATATTTTATGTGTACCTCTCTAGTGGGACTGCAAGATTGCTCAGTAAACAGACAAGGGTTAATTGTGTCACAATTGCGGGATCCTTGGTGTACACTCCTTCCCTCTGTGGCACAGCATTTGGCCCGGTGTACACTGTGCAGCTGTGGCACATATATTCCCTCCCTCCCCATTCCACTCTCTAAGTTTTGTATTAGTGAAGGTACAGTGTGTGAGTGTGTGAGGCTCCAACTTTGGCTTTCGCCTGTGCAGTTAAGCCTACTCCTTGTACCGAGTCCTGGTCTCCATACTTGGAGCCTTGGTCCCGAAGCTAGGGACTGTGTCCTTTGCCTTTTACCCACTAGAGCAAACCTCTCTGACTCTCTTTTGCTTTCCAAGATTTTCTTTCCTTTCTTTTCTTTCTTTTTTTTCTTTTCCTTAATGATGACTAATACATCTCAGAGGATGTCAGAGGATGGCTGCTGTCAGGTCTTCCAGTTTATCAGTTGGAACTTCCAGAGATAGGTGCTTGGAAATCATCTGCTATCTTTCCCTCCCCAATATGTTAGTAAATTGTAGACCTGGGATTATCAAACCAGACAATCTGACTCCAGAGTTCATGCTCTTGACCAAGATACTAAACTGCTTATAAAGTTAAAACTCTACAATCATATAATTCATTTTATATTTTAAGTTGCATAGTATAAGATTCTCAACTACTTACCTGTCTATTCTCTAGCTCAGCTTTGCTGAACCTCCTCAATGTAAATGTACATACATATATCCACACATGTGTGTATATGGTCGTATATACACAAGTATATACTCTACAGGCTTCAGAACTATTGAATTGCTGATGCTTCTCATAACATAACCCATTGTTTCCTATTTACATTTTTTTGCACATACCTCCTTTTTTGCACATCTCCTCCTTCATGTGTGCCGCCTTAATTTATTAGTCCAGAAAACACTTCTTTTATCTTTTAAACTCCTATTTCTCCCTGAATATTCATATTGCAAATAGAATCATAGCTTTCTTAACCAATAAAATCTCTGACACCCGTACAGATTTCTATGTTCCAATTATTATTTACTTGTCTGTCTCCATTACCATACAATAAACACAAGAAAATAAGGTTCAGGTCTCATTTATCTTTATACCCTTAGTGCCTTTCATAGTTCCTGGTGCATAGTGTATGTTCCATAAATACTTGTCATGTTTAACTAAAACTCATTTTGTCATTCCTTAACCTAATTTTTTTTCAAAATATCTCTGCTGCCTATTAAAACCTAAAATCCCTTGGTATTTCATTGAAGTAATCACTCCTTCATTTGTCTCTAATTTACTTTTCCAGTTTTTAAATCTCACTTAAGCACCCATGAAAAACACACACACCACTTTGGACTTCAGTAAAACTGAACTGAAACTGTAGGTCCCAGAACACAATTTCTGTTTGGGCCAAAATTTATCATTTTACAAGCATAACCTATAGTTTCTTGCTTTGGGTGTGTCTGTGTTCACATTGTCTTCTCCAACTCAAATGCACTCACCCATTTTTCACTCTAGTCTGAAATTCTACTGCACCCTCAATGCTTCATTTATATGCAATCCCCTGTTAAGCTAGCCTTTCTTCTTTAAATCAGATAAAATATACCTTTTTATCTTCTGTGAGACCATTGACTATATTCATCTTTATCCATATATATGTATATATACATATGTATATATGTATGTATGTGTACACATGTGTATATTTACACATATATGTATATACGCATATGTATAAGTACATATATGTATATATACATATGTATATACATATATACACATATATATGAATAAAGACGAATATCTTTATATATATATATATTCCATATATATATGGAAGCTGGCATAGGAAATGCACAGGTAAACAGTGCCTGTCCCTATGAAACAAACGAAGCATCACATGAAATAAACCATAGCCATATATATATATATGGTTTATTTCACGTAATGCTTAATTTATTCCATAGGGACAGGCACTATTTACCTCTGCATTTCCTATGTCAGCTCCTCAGGGCACTTTGCGTTGAACCTTGTCCCCAAACAATTACTGAGTATTAGCTACTGCACTGACATAGTAGAAGAGTATTCTTGACTACATTCTTACTCTTTGTGAAGGAATTATAAACATATATATTTTATGGCTTAATAATAATTTAGGTATAATTGATAGCAGAATAAATACATTTTGCCAGTCACATTCAATTAATAGGCATGAAGATTTTAAAAACTTGGAAATATAAAGCCAGAAAGTAATAGAAGCAGCTACTGTTTACTAAGTGCTTAAAGTACATTAGTCTTATTCTATCCATTAATTTAATATTGCAGGTTTTCATGTGCCTATTTTAGACATAGGAAAACCAAGACTCAGAGAGCATAAGAAACATGCCTAATATCACATAACTAGTAAACACAAGATCCTGTTGTTAAATCCTGGTCAGTCTGCTTTGTCTATACTCATAACACCGTACTCCTCACTTATCACATGCAAATGCCCTATCCCAAACATTTTGTGTACACTATCTTATGAATCTTTGCAACAACGTTGTGAGATATGTATTATATTCACATTTTATAAATGAAGAAAACAAGATTCTGAAAAATTAAGCTATTCCCTAAAATTCATACAGCCAGTTAAGGTTAGACTTGAAATGTGAACCAGGATCATTGTCTTCTGCCTAGGTCTTTTTGCTCTGCTGTTTTTTTCTTTAGGGGCTATAGACTATTTGGAGTGTGGAGAGGAAACCATAACAGAGTCATCAGATGTGTCAGATACTTTCTTCAGGCAAGTAAAAGCCTTGAAATGGTCTTCAGTCGTAGCACATTATCCATTTTATACTGTTAAACAATTTCCTTTCTTCTCTGAGCCCCTAAGTAGGAGAGAGATCCTAAACCTAGATATAATTGATTAGTCACCTAATTCTCTTTCCCTGACATTTTCATAAGGATTATTGATTCACATTTGGACTGATTTTTAATTAGTTTCTTTTTCTGACAATAGTATTTATTGTTAAATTGATGTGCAGACAGGTAAATAACTCATGGCAAGTACACATCCATTTAAATTCTCAAAGAGTGTCTGATATTCTTAGCTTTGACACATATTCTGTATTCAGTGATTTGTTGGGACATACTAAAATTTTAATGGACAGAAATCCATAGGATGAGGCAACAAACAGCAAGGCAGATACCTGGATTTGTGCTGATCCCAAGGAAGGGAAGGAAAATGGGAACACTAGGCTATCCTTGCCCTAAAGCAAACAGCCAGCTTTCACCACACTGTATCTACATGTTAGAACAGATGTCCCAGAGAAAAGATAGCTGTGTATAGGCTTCTTACTTCATTTGCTTATCAAAGTATTGATCTTGGAATAAAAATAATAGTAACAATGATGACAAGTGAGACTTTTATACTTAATAGTTTTAAATGTTTTATCTTATACTCATGCTTCTCAAGTTGCATGGGCATATATATAGGTATTTCAGGGGTTGGCACAGATTCTTCGAACAGCACATTTTTTCTGTCTTAGGTAATGATGTTGTTGTTAGATGCTGTTCTACTGGATCTGACTCATCAAGACTCAATATGCAACAGAACTAAACACTCTCAAACACTATGTCATGCCCAGCACTATGTCAGTACTTCTCTGCTATTCATAGGTTTTTCAATGGCTGATTGTTTCAGAACTGTTTCGAGAGTGGGCCGCCAGGACCTTTTCCCATTTTTGTGGTGCTAGGGATCAAACCAGGGCTGGGGTTCAGCTCAGTTGGCAGAGTTCCACACTACACTCTCTGAGACCCTCGGTTTGATCCCCCGCATGGCAAAAATGGGCTAAGGACATGGCAATCCACTCCTAAAGCCATCCCAAAACAATCAGCCGTTGAAAACCCTATGAGGGTCACTATGAGTAGTACCCGACTCAAAGGCACCTAACAACAACAACAACAACAACAACAGGGATCAAACCTGGGGCCTCAAAGAGCACAGAGCAGCACTCTACCAACTAAGTTAAACCCCAGTCCCATTTTAGGTAATATGTAACATTATTTTAAACTGGGTAATTCTAGCACTCGGGAGACTGAGACAAGAGTATTGACCTGAGTTGGGGGCCAGCCTGGTCTATATAGGAAGTTCCAGGACAGCCTGAGATACACGGTAAGACTTTGTCTAAAAACAAACAAAACAGAAAAAAATTAAAAAGTCCTTCATTACATTAAGTCAAACAACAGTATCTGAAGGAGTACACTGAAAATAAGCATAAAAATTTGAGGTCCAACACCATGTTTCCAAGAAACATTAAGCTTACTCAGCCTAATACTCACACAGAACCTTAGGAATTAGTCTTCATTCTTTTCTACCATTGGGAGTAATTAAAGAAAAGCTTGGGATGCATTGATACATAAATCATTTGAAGTCTATTAGTCTAATAAATATTTTGATTAATTTTACTAAGTGGATCAGAATGGTTTTATAGTTGTAGGGTAAGCATTTTAATATTTGAAGCTATACTCTCTATTTCCTGTCTTTCCCATCATTCACTGATAAAATCATTCAAACTCTGGATATTCTATGGACCACGTGGGAAACAAGTGGATCTTCTATGAAGATGAAATAATCCACCATACTCCCCCTTCAGGATTCTGGTGAATGTTCCATTAAAATTCAACAACATTTTCATGTCATTTTTCCCTATCTCTTGGATTAATCTGACTTCATCATTCAGTAAATGTTTAGTGTGGTATGTACAATAAGTTGGCATAAAAAGCTGGTGGTACACTCATATTTCAGTTTATCATCGTCAGGTTAGTGGTAATTCTGCCAGCATTGGCTTCTTTCCTAGCTTGATCCCTGCTATTATGTCTTAGGTGGTACTCAGTCATTCAAACCTAAATGATTGATGAAGCTTCTCACTTCCATCTTTTCTACTAAGACAGGTAGGCCATAAACACATAGCCATTTCCTTCAAAGAATGCAATAAAACAGCATTGGGAACAGCATTATGAAGAAACTTCGTGCAGGCCCTCTGATGTCAGTACACTTGAGTTTTAATCCCCACCTGACTCTGACAAGCAAGTCACTTAATCTTTCTTATATCTACTTCTCATCACCATAATAAATTCAGTATCCTTCTGAGACTGATATGAGAATTAAACAAAGACTTCAAAAGTACATTGTCCTTCATTTAGAATATGACTCAATAAATATACTCAGAATTGTTTTTAATGTTATCATTATTGTTATTGTTGCTAGGTACCATCCAGTTAGGTCCAACTCATAGCAACTCTATGTACAACAAAAGGAAACACTCCCTGATCCTGTATCAGACGCATTATCTTTTTTATGTTTAAGACCATAGTTACAGACATTATATCAATCCATCTAGATAAAGGTCTTCCTTTTTTTCGTTGAATGCCACTCTCCCAAGAATGATATCCTAGTCCAGGGATTGGTCCAACCTACAACATGTCCAAAATACATAAGACACAGGCTAGCCATCCTTGCTTCCAAGGAGCACTCTGGTTGCACTTCTTCTAGGACGGATCTGTTGGTTCTTTTGGAAGTCTATGATGTATTCAATATCCATCTCCAGCACCATAATTGAAAGCATCAATTCTTCTCCTCTCCCTTATTCAGTGTTCAGCTTTCACAACCATATGATGTAACTGAAAAATACTATGGCGTTAGTCAGATTCATCTTCATCTTCAGTGTGATATCTTTACTTTGCAACATTTTAAAGAGGTCTTTTTCAATAGCTTTTTTCAATACAATGTGTCATTTATTTCTTGCCTACTTCTTCCACAGGTGTTGATTATAGAACCAAGTGAAGAAAAATATTGGACAACCTCAACCTTTTCTCCATTTATCATAAAGCTGCTTACTGATGCAGTTTTAAGGATTTTTGTTTTCTTGATGCTGAGGCTTAATCCATACTGAAGGATGTGTTCTTTGATCTTCCTCAGTAAATGTTTCAAATTGTCTTCACTTTCAGCAAGAGAGTTGTGTTATTTGCATAACTCAGGTTGTTAATGAGTCTTCCTCCAGTCATGATGTCACGTTCTTCCTCATAATGTCTAGCTTCTTGGATTATTTTCTCAGAATAGAGATTGAAGAGGTTCAATGTAAGGATATAGCACTGATGCACACCTTTCTTGACTTTAAACATGGCAGTCTTTCCTTGTTCTGTTCAAATGACTACCTCTTGCTTCATGTAAAGATTCCTTATGAGTGCAATTAAGTATTCTGGAATTCCTATTCTTTGCATTGATATCCTTAATTTCTTATGATCCACACAGTCAAATGCCTTTGCATGGTCCATAAAACATAAACAGACATCTTTCTAGTATTCTCTGCTTTCAGCTAATATATATCTGACATCAGAAATGATATCCCTGGCTCCATACCCTCTTCTGAGTCTGGTTTGACTTTCTGGAAGTTCCCTGTCTATATACTGCTACAGTCGCTTTTGAATGATCTTTAGCAAAATTTTATTTGCATTTGACATTAATGATATTGTTCGATAATTTCCACATTTAGTTGTATCCGCTTTCCTGTGAATAGGCAAAAATATGATCTCATACAGTCATTTGACCAGATAGCTGTTGTCCAAATCCCTTGGCATAAACAAGTTAGCATCTTGCTGTATCTGTTTGTTGAAACATCTCAGTTGGTATCCCATCAGTTCCTAGAGCCTTGTGTTTCACCAATTCCTTCAAACAGGCTTTCTCTTCATCCTTCTGTACCATTGCTTCCTGGTAACATACAACTTCCTGAAATGGTTGTTCATCCATCAATTCTTTTTGGTATAATGACTCTGTGTACTCCTCCCATCTTCTTTCAATGTTTCTTGCATCATATAATATTTTCCCTATAGAATCCTTCTCTATTGTTACTCAAGGCTTGAAATTTTTCTTCAGTTCTGAAGCTTGAGTAAAACAGAGCATGTCCTTTGCTTTTGGTTTTCTAGCTCCAGTTCTTTACATGTCATTATAATATTTGATTTTGTATTCTCAAGTTACCCTTTAAAATCTTTGGTTTAGTTCCTTAACTTGGTCATGTCTACCCTTTACTTTATCTGTTCTACATTCAAGGGAAAATTTCAGAGCCTTTTTTAACAGGTAATTTGGTCTTCTTTTTTCTTGTCTTTTCAATAACCTTTTGCTTTCCTCATGAATCATGAATTCATTCTTTTGTCAATATTCTTTCTACCACTTAGGGATAACATTTATTTCTACTTTGGGACTAGAATGAGTAAATTCTGCTAGACTATTTTGAGGAGGCAAATTTTCCCAGGTTGTCTTTTGATTGTCTTCCAACCTGAGGGTCTCATTTTCTGTCACTATATCTGACAGTGCTTCTCTGCTACTCAGAGGGTTTTCAATCACTAATTGTTTTGGGACTGGGCTGCCACATCCTACTCTCTAGTCTGCTTAGTCTGAAAGCACAGCTGAAATCTTTCCACTATGGGTGACCCTGCTGATACTGTAATACCAGTAGCATAGTTTTCAGCATCACAGCAACACACAAGCCCCCATAGTATGGCAAATTGACAGACATGTGGGGGTTAATGTTATTAGTTAAGTGTTATTAAATATATGCAATTCAAAAACTTCAAAAATCTTCAATATACCACTCAGAAAAATTTTACAAAGTGAATATGGTCAATCAAATCAACATGCCACAGCCTAAAGATCTCGCTCATGCTTCCATCTGGTTATTAAGTAACTTAAAGAAACAATATTTTTACATTTGTTATCATAAATTAATTTTTGTCTATTTGTACCTTACATGCCTAAAATAGATTATATGTACCTCCCTGTGTCTTGAAATCATTTCTCTGTGTTATGAAGGAATCATTGTGATTCCTTCATGTTGCTACTTATAACAGTAATTCATTTATTTTGATTTCTGGTTGCATCCATATAAAATGCTTTTATTCATTCTTTTGTCGATATTCTTTCTACCACTTAGTGATAACATTTATTTCTACTTTGGGACTAGAATGAGAAAATTCTGCTATGAATATTCTTGCATATGTCTTTTTTCTCACTTTTGTTAGATTTATACCTTGTTTAGAATTCCAAGACCATAAAAAGCATATTTTCAGCTTTAGAAGATACCAAAAAATATTTGCCCAAAGTGGTTGCACTAATTTATACACCTAGGAATGCATAAGAATTGCAGTTGCTCCACATCTGAACCAACAGTTGGTATTGTTGATTTTTAAGCAACTGTGAGTGAATGTGGAATGGCATCTTACTGAAAGTTTAATCTGTATATTCCTGATGATTAATGAGGTTGAAATACCTTTTGGTATGTTATAGTCAAGCTGATATATTCTTTTTGTTCAAATCTTTCCCTAATATTTTATTGTACCTTTTGTCTCTTTTTTATTGCTTAGTACAAATTTTTATATGCTCTGGATTTGAGGCCTTTGTAAAATATCTGCATTTCATATGTTGTTATCTTTTCTTTTGCTGGAGTGTGTACTCTCTTAATGGAGTATTTTGATGACAGGATTTTCTTTTACATTTTAATGAAGTCCAATTCTCACTTTTTCCTTCATAATGACTAGTTTTGGTTTCCTATTTTTTTAAATTGCCTATCTCAAGGCCACAAAAATATGTTTTCTGCCATCTGCTAGAAGATTTATTGTTTTAAATTTCATTTCATGCATACAAACTACATAAAAGTTGCATTTGTGTACATGAATCAAGCATTAAGACTCTTGTTGTTTCCATAATTATACTAATTGATGCAGCATTGGTCACCATAGTTTTTACCCCATTGCACTGGAATGTACCTTTGTGGTAATGTGACCATACATGTGTGTGGATTTGTTTCTGAACTTCAATCTGTTTTTCCCCTTTTGCACAAATTCCATACTATTTTAATTATGGTAACTACAATTTTTATATCTGATAATACACTCACCTTTGTTCTTTGTAAAATGTCTTTGATATTCTTGGTCTTTCAGATTTCCATAAACATTTTCTAATTTATTTGTCAGTCTCTACCACAAACCATCTTCCCAAAGGTGTGTGAGAGAGAGAGAGAGAGAGAGAGAGAGAGAGAGAGAGAGCGCAAGCAAGCTCAGAATTTTATTGAATTGGGAAGAAATAACATCTTTGCAACACTGAGTTTACCAGTCTATGGATACACCTCCTGTCATTTATTTAGGTCTTTGGTTTTTCTCAGTTTAGTAATTTACAGTGACTTCACAGAGATCTTGCAGTGGATTTATCTTCAGGTATCATATGTTTTAAAAAAGATTTTCAAAGATGTCATCTGTTCTGTTCTATTTTCTAGTTTAGTGGTGGTGATTAGAAGTGCAAATGATTTTTATACTGCCCTTATATCCAATGACCTTAATAAATTCATTCACTCCAATTATTTATTTATAGTTTATTTTGAATTTTCTATATCCATAATCATGGCTTCTGTGAATATTGAAAATTTAACTTCTTTTCAAACTTTATCTTTTATTTGTTTCTTACCTTGTTGGAATGGCTTATTTTCCATGTTGATATTGAATAAAAGTGGTGATAGTAGGCATTTTTGTCTTGTTCTTATTTAAAAATATAAACTTCTGATAACTCATTATTAAACATATTTTTTCTACAGAATATTTATAGATTGCTAGGTTAGACACAGTCCTATGTATTTTTAGTTTGTTTGCAGTTTTGTCAGGAATATATTTTGAATTTTTATCAGGTACATCTGTTCTATCTATTGACATGAATTATTTGAATGATTGTCTAAGCATGCATTCCCTAGAAATACTTGACTCATTTATAATGTGCCATCCTTATTACATATTATTAGATTATAGTTGTTGATATTTTGTTTAGGTTTTGCAAACTGAAATTTATTTTATTATATATTTTATATTACATATTATTTATAAATTATTTTTATGTTTTATATTATATTATATATTGTATATTTTATAGTATATCTTTTTGCATCATTTTACTTTCAATTTTTCTATTTTTCTATTTTTTCATTTCAGTATTAAAATATTTCTTTGTACCTGGACATTTAGTTTATGTGAAAATTGAAAATACTGTTACCTGAGTTTTAGTTTACCTTATTATTTTTTGTTTATCGATCAATCTCTTCTGTTTCTCTTTCTATTCTCTTTTTTATTTTCTATTTGCTGGATCAAGCCTATTTCATTATTTGTTACTCTATCAAGCTTCTTAGACACACTGTCTCTTATTATCCTTCTAATGGCTTCCTTACAAGTAACAATACATAGCCCTGACTTGGTATATTCTCCCACAGTACATTTTCCATTTTGTAGGTATGTAAAACAAAACCCTAGCACTAGAACTATAACTTCTTTTTCCTTATTCCTAACCTTTATACTATTTTAAACATGAGTTGCATATTCATGTTTACATATAATTAAACAAGACATAAATAAACAAATAAATAAATATTCAATTAAATAAAACAAAGATTTCTGGACCTCAGTGTAGGCTTTACTAAGTTGTTTTGCAGGCTCAAATTGACTCCTCTTACCTCCTTTGTTGTACTCAGGGTGTATCTTTTAAATATTTCTCCTTGCCATGTGGAGTAATGTTAGACTTTGTCAATATTGTGTACTGTGGAAATAATAGAAAAATCACAGGAAGCAGACACTTTCCCTCTGAGTAGGGTCCTTCATGTTTTTATTTATCATGAGTCCCCTGCTAACCTACAACAACTGCTAATCAAACAGACCAGTCTCAACCAGCCTTTCAGGCCTTGCTTTCCTCAACTAATAGCCATTGTTAGACTGCCAGTAGTTTTTTTTTGGGTAGCCCTGGCTGAATTCATTTTCCCCCATTTGATGGCTACTCTGAGAAACTCCAGTGCTCAGCTTGCACTGCAGCTCTGGACATGCACTTGAGCAACTCTCACTTCTCTTAGAGGGCTAATTCCATGTATCAGGCTGCCTAAACTTTCTAACAAAGGCAGGATATTTCTCAAAATGAGTTCTGACCTGACCCTTCTACACCTTTCTTTTGAGGTTGGAGGCAACATGCTTCTGTGGTAGCCATGCTCTCCTTAAAATTGAATCTCAGTTTTGGAAAAGGATGGCATGGTGGAGAGCACCTGTAATTCCAGCAACTTGGGAGGCAATCTGGATAATTTAGCAATACCCTGTCTCAAACACTAAAAAAATGGGATAGGGGTGCAGCTCAGTGGTACAGCACTTGCAAAGCATGCAAGCTCAAGGCACTGGCTTCAACTTCCATTTGAATCTCAGTTGGGGGGTGAAGAAGCTAGTTCTTGAGTCTTCAGTCCCTTTATTTTCCATTCTCTCTCAGCCTAGAAATATCCACTGTTTTGTATTTTCTTGTTGGTTTTGTGTGCAAATGCTGCTTGTTGTTGTTGTAGCTAGGTGCCATCGAGTTGAGTCCGATTCATAGCGACCCTATGTACAGCACATCGAAACACTTGTCAATTCTGTGCCAGGCAAACGATCTTATTTATGTTTAAGCCCATTGTTGCAGACACTGTGTCAATCCATCTGGTGGAGGGTTTTCCTCTTTTGCATTGACCTGCCACTCTCCCAAACATGATGTCCTTCTCCAGGGACTGATCTCTCCTGACTACATGTCTGAAATATGTAAGACACAGTCTGGCCATTCTTGCTTCCAAGGAGCACTCTGGTTGCACTTCTTCTAGGACAGATTTGTTGGTTCTTTTGGCAGTCCATGGTGTATTCAATAGATGTCTCCAGCACCACAGTTCAAAAGCATCAATTCTTCTCCTGACTCCCTTGTTCAATGTCCAGCTTTCACAACCATATGATGCCACTGAAAATACCATGGCATAAGTCAGATGCACCTTCATCTTCAATGTGACATCTTTGCTTTTCAATACTCTAAAGAGATCTTTTGCCACAGCTTTTCCTAGAGCAATGCATCTTTTGATTTCTTGACTGCTGCTTCCACCAGTGTTGATTATACAGCCAAGCTAAGCAAAATCTTGGACAACCTCAATCTTTTCTCCATTTATTGTGAAGTTGCATGCTGACCCAGTAGTAAGGATTTTTGTTTTGTTGATGTTTAGTAGTAACCCATATTGAAAGCTATGATCTTTGATCTTCATCAGTCAATGTTTTAAATCCTCTTCACTTTCAGCAAGCAGAGTTGTGTCATCTGCATAACGCAGGTTGTTAATGATTCTTCCTCTAATCTTGATGCCGCATTCGTCCTCATAAAGTCCACCTTCTCAGATTATTTGCTCAGTGTATAAATTGAAAAGATAGGGTGAAAGTATACAGCCCTGATGCACACCTTTCTCAGCTTTAAACCACACAGTGTTTCCTTGTTCTATTCGAAGAACTGCCTCCTGGTTCATGTACAGATTTCTCATGAGCACAATTAGGTGTTCTGGCATTCCCATTTTCTGAAGTGTTATCCATAATTTATTATGATCCACACAATCAAATGCCTTTGCATACTCAATAAAACATAGATAGCCATCTTTCTGATATTCTCTTACGTCAGCAGTGATGTCCCTGGTTCCCCACCCTCTTCTGAATCTCACTTGATTTTCCGGTAATTCCCTGTCTATGTACTGCTATGTCTATTGTCTGATAGTTTGCACATTCAGTTGGATCCCCTTTTTGGGAATAGGCACAAATATGGATCTCTTCCAGTCAATTGGGCAAGTAGCTGTTTTCCAAACCTGTTGGCACAAACATGTTAACACCTCCAGTGTTGCATCTGTTTCTTGAAATATCTCTATTGGTATCCCATCTATTCCTGGAACCTTGTGTTTCACCAGTTCTTTCAAGGCAGCTTTCACTTCATCCTTCAACACCATTGGTTCCTCTTCATATGCAACCTCTTGGAATGGTTAGTCATCTACCAATTCTTTCTTGTATAATGACTCAGTGCATTCTTCCCATCTTCTTTTGATGTTTCCTGCATCATTTAATATTTTCCCTATAGAATCTTTCACTACTGCCACTCGAGGCTTGAATTTTTTCTTCACTTCCTTGAGCTTGAGAATCACAGAGTGTGTTCTTCCCTTTTGGTTTTCTGCCTCCAGCTCCTTGCACATGTCATTATAATATTTGTTTTTGTCTTCTTGAGCTGCCTTCTAAAATCTTCTGTTTAGTTCCTTAACTTCATCATGTCTTCCTTTTACTTTAGCTGCTCGATGTTCAAGGGCAAGTTGTACTGTCTCTTTTGACATGTAATTTGGTCTTTTCTTTTTTTCTTGTCTTGTTAAGAACTTTTTTCTTCCTTCTTGAATGATATCTTTTATGTCATGCCACAACTCTTCTGGTCTCCTATCATTTGTGTCTAATGCATTAACCCTATTTTTGAGGTGGCTCTGAACTCAGGTGAGATATACTCAAGGTCATACCGTAGCTCTAGTATACTTGTTCTAATTTTCTTCAGCTTCAGTTTGAACTTGCATATGAGAAGTTGATGGTCTGATCCACAGTCAGCACCTGGACTTGTTTTGACATTTTGTATAGAGCTTTTCCATCGTCTCTTTTCACATATATAGTCAATTTGATTCCTGTATGTTCCATCTGGTGAAGTCCATGTGTATAGTCTCCATTTATTTGGTGAAAAAATGTATTTGTAATGAAAATGTCATTGGTCTGACAAAATTCTATCATGTGATCTCCAGCTTCGTTTCTGTCACCAAGACCATATTTTCCAACTACTGAGCCTTCTTGTTTGTTTCCAACCTTTGCATTTCAGTCACCAGTGATTATCAGGATGTCTTGATTAAGTGTTTAATCTATTTCAGATTGCAGAAGCTGATAGAAGTCTTCCCTGTCTTCATTTGTGGCCTTAGTGGTGGGTGCATAAATTTGAAGGAAGGCCAGTCATATTAACTGGCCATACACCTTGTAGGTGTATGGATATTATTCTATCACTGACAACATTGTATTTCATGACAGATCTTGAATTGTATTTTTTGATTATGGATGCAACCCCATTTCTCTTTAGTTTATCATAGTATACCATATGATTGTCTGACTCAAAATGGCCTATGCTGGTCCATTTTAGCTCACTGATGCCTAGAATGTCAATGTTTATGTGCTCCATTTCTCTTTTAACGATTTCTAATTTTCCTAGATTCATACTACATACATTCCATGTTCCAATTATTAATGGATGTTTACAGTTGTTTCTCCTCATTTTGAGTCGTGCCACATCAGCAAATGGAGGTCCCTGGGGCTTTACTCCATTTCCGTCATCACAGTAGACTCTACTTTGAGGAGGCAACTCTTCCCCAGTAGTCTTTTGAGTGCCTTCCAACCTGGGGGGCTCATTTTCCGGCACTATATCTGACAGTGTTTCTTTGCTATCCATAGGGTTTTCAATGGCTAGTTGTTTCAGGAGTGGTTCACCAGGTCCTACTCCCTAGTCTGTCTTAGTCTGGAAGCTCAGCTGAAAACCTGTCCAGCATTGGTAACCTTGCCCATATCTGAGGTACCAGTGGCAGAGCTCTCAGCCTCATTGCAACACACAAGCCCCCACAGTGCGGCAAACTGACAGATGTGTGGGGGACATACTGCTTATAGACTCCTTAAATCTACTTTTGCCCCTTTTAATAGTTTTCTTTGACTAGTGAATAGTTCTGTACATAAAATTGTTCCTGTTCTAATAATTGTTTTTATTTCTGACTCCTGACTTGTTTCTACCTAATATATTCAAAATTCAAGTAGTATTCTCCATTATTTACTCTTTTTTCTGTTTATTTATTTATCTACTTACTTATTGTGGTACTTGGGGGTTGAACCAAGACCTCCCACATAATTTGCAAGTGCTCTACCATTGGGCTGCACCACCCAGCCCATTTTTTATTTATTTATTTTATCTTGAGACAGGGTATCGCTAAGTTACATGGGCGGCTTCTCACATGGAACTCGCAATCCTCCTGCCTCCACCTTCCAAATAGCTGGGATTAGAGGTATGAACCACAGGGCCTATCTTCATTATTTACTCTTTCTGATGCTCTTTCTTCCTTTCTAAATTTGTGTGATTCTGAAATTATTTCTTTAATATCTAAAGAGCACATTTTGCCATTTTTAGAAGTAATACTTGTTGACAATAAATTATCTCAATTTTATCTGGAAATGACTTTATTTTGCAATATTTGCTGATGGATAATTTTGCTCTGTGCAGAATTTGATTGGCAGGTATTCATTTTTAGCACTTTAACAATGCATTTTGTTGTTTGGGTTTATCATTTCTGTTGATGAGTCACTGTCAGTCTCATTGATATTTCTTTGAAAGTAATGTGTCTTTTCTTTGCTATAATGTTTTCAATTTTCTTTGTGTTTTAAAAACAGATTTTACTATTCTGTGTCCTGAAGTGAGTACCCTCTTCACACTTCTTAGAGTTCATAAAAGTCTTTGAATCACACTGACTTGATACAGTTCATATGTTTTAGGAAACCGCCCTCAATCACTTTGTTTAAATATTAGTCTTACCCTATGTCCTTTCTGTTTTTTCTATAAGAACTTAATTATATTTACATTAAATCTTTTGATCATGTTACTTTCACTCTTTTGTGTATTTCCATCATTTTTTTCTCTGTGTGCATTGATTTGCAAACTTTTTGTTTCCCGTCTTCTTATTTACTATTATTCTCTTCTGTAGGGTTTAACTTGTTATAACAAGTCTATCAAGCTTTTATTTCATTATTATATTTCTCAAACATAGTATTTCTGTGTGATTCTCTTTTTAATATATATGTATCAGTTTTCTCTCTCCATGTTTTCCTCTATTTCCATGTGTATATTAATAACTTGTGTTGTAATGTTCTGTTTCATAACTCCAATATCTGTACCATATCAATGTTTATTTCATTGCAAATTGTTTTGACCATTTGGTCCTG
>VMDO01030186.1:0-21633 GCA_007922755.1 Pedetes capensis | reverse complement strand
TTTGCAATCTATGAGACGGCCATAGCAAGGAGAGCACAGACTTGGTGAGAAAGTTTATAGGTGCCAGAGGCCAGGTGTTCTGAGGTATCGATGGAGAAGTAATAATGGTATTAGAGGTCTGAAGCAAAAGGAATTCCAGAAAAAGAAATCAGAGAAAGCCAGAGGAAGAAGTGGAAAACAATCCATGAAATCATTTCAGAAAATGTCCCGGGACTGAAGGACAAGGATTGACTCACCAGAAGAGTCGTCTCATAATGCACAATGGATGGATAAAAGGATCCGCATTGAAGATAATCATGAAATTTCTGAATATCAAGGACCAAAAAAAGGTTCTACAAGTTTCTGAGGGAGGAAAAACAGGGTACATACAAAGGCCTCACAATGACTTCGTATTTTTCAGCATCAGGATGAGCATCTCCAAAAACTCTGTAGGTCAAATAATATACAACTAACAATTACATGGGGCTGGGATTTAGCTCAGTTGGTAGAGCGCTGCTCTGCAGTCTCTGAGGTCCTGAGTTCAATTCCCAGCACCACAAAAATGGGAGAAGGACCTGGCAATCGATTCCCAAGGCAATCCCGAAAACAGTCAGCCATTGAAAACCCTATGAGGGTCGCTATGAGTCAGATACGACTCAATGGCACCTAACCACAACAACAACAATTATATACCTAGCCAAGTTGTTAATCACAATTCAGAGAAGAATAAGAGCATTTTCAGATATTCAAGGTCTCTCTGCTCTCAGAAACCCACCGGAGGATGTACTTCAGCAAAACGGAAGAATAAACCAAGAATGACAAAGACATGGGAAGCAGCACAGAGCAGGGCTAGTGGAGGAGTAAGGTGACAGGCGTTCCTGGGAGATGAAAGGATATCCCAGGATGGCTCTGTGTCTACACAGGAAAGACAACCCCTCCAGATCCGATCTGTCAACACCAACTTCCCAGCCAGGCTGAAACAGGATGTGGCAAGGAGCCTGCTCTGGACCCCGAGCTACAACTGGCTTGCCGTGACCCTGTGCTGAGGACGTTGCTGCTCCCTCCTCCCTGTGCTGCTGCCTGGATGAGCTGAGGACACTCGGCGCACACACAGACGTGTCCTGCCGTGACCTAATCTTGAGAGCTGGACTTCGGCCATGTAAATTCCAAGCAGCCCACTCTCCCTGACTCTGTTCCTTCCATACATCCAGTTCGTGGCCCACACCCCAGCCTTGCCAGACAAGCTGTGGTTTTTCTGAAGCGAGCCCTGTGATTTTGAGGACTCCCCTGTGGCCTTGTCCAGTGACTTCCCCAGAGAGGGTCTTAGAAACCCTGAGGGACGCTCACACCAGACTCTGACCTAAAATCTCAGCGGAGCCTGTCTTCCCTGCCAGCCTATCTAGCAAGCACATCTGTGGGTTTGTGCTGCTGCCTCATTTTCCAAAACCAAGCATTGCTTAGGTCTTTATCTGTAGGAGGGCCATTAAGAAAAGCTGGAGAACTGGGCATAGGGGTGCACGCGTGTAATTCCAGTGACTTGGGAGGTTGAGGCAGGAGGATCTCAAGTTCAAGGTCAGAGGCAGCCTGTGCAACTTAGTGAGACCTTATCTCAGAAGAAAAAAAAAAGTAATAAAGCCATTGAAGATGCAGCTCAGTGGCAGAGCACCCTGGGTTCAATTCCCCTATACTGCAAAAAAATACAATACAATAAATAAAATAAATAGCTAGAGAACAACTAACACCAAAGGAGGGTTGGTTGAGGGTGGGTCAAGGGCTGATGGGAGGGGCATGTGATTATGCAGGGTTACATGGGTATCTAAGGGACTTGTAATGTTCATGTTACTAAGTTGGATAGGAGTACACAAGTACTTACTTTATAATGATTTAAACTGTTCCATAGACAGAAAGAACCACGTGGCTCAGGTCTTTGCAATCTATGAGACGGCCCTAGCAAGGAGAGCACAGATTTGGTGAGAAAGTTTACAGGTGCCAGAGGCCAGGTGTTCAGAAATGTCATGATTATCCTCAGTGTGTATCCTTTTATCCATCCATTGTGCATTATAAGACAACTCTTCTGGTTAGTCAATCCTTGTCTTTCAGTCCTGGGACATTTTCTTATATTATTTCATGGATTGTTTTCTACTCCTTCCTCTGGCTTTCTCTGATTTCTTTTTCTGGAATTCCTTTTGTCTCAGACCTCTACTACCATGATAACTTCTTTCTTATTTTTTTAATATCTAATTTTCTGGTCACTTTTGGTGACATTTCTTCAACTTTATCTTCCAGTCCTTCTATCAAGACCTTTGTTTCTCTACTCATGTTTTGAATTATCAAAAACTTTTCTTCTTTATTTTAGAACATCCTTTCTTAATTTCCTCCGTACACTCTCTTATCTCCCTTAAGAAGATCAGTGAAAGCTGTCGCAGCAATTCTTCCTCTTCATATTCATAAGTTGCATTTCTTCTGTTTGTTTGTTGTGATCTCTGTATGTCATGTTAGAACCTTTCCTGAGACCTGGCAATCCTTGCTGCTTGTTATTAATAAAAATGTAGAATGTGAAAACTCATTGGGAACTCTCTGCTTAGCAGTAGAGCCAGGGATAATTGACTCCTTCAGACCACAGGTCCTGAGACCCTCATTGTCAGTATCTTTTCATCTTTCTTCTTGGCTGGAGGTTAGAGTCCGCAGAGATTCTTTCCATCCCTGGCCTGGAAGATAAAGATCTTGACAGCATTCTATGGTCGAAGTGGGGGAAGAGGCTTGGCAATCTCAGCATATAGCCTACAATGTGCACACAGTTGCTCGAGTCCCCTGATTTGATATAGTGTTTGCACTTTATGCCAGTGACCCACTATTTTGCCCCTCCATAAAGTAAGCCTTCAGACTTACCAGTTTTAAGGAAGGTAACACTAGCTGCAGTCAAACAAATTCCCAAATTTCAATGGCTTAACAAATGTACTTCTTACTCCAAAGTGTAATGGACAAGTTCCTGCTTAGCGGACATCTTCCCATATGGTCATTCGGGGATCTAATTTCCTTCCACCTGTAACTCCAGCAGGAGTTACAGCTCCTGTTCAGCTCCTAGATGGACACAGAGAGGGACAGAGGATTGTGCATGTGAGGTTTGGATGAGCCCAGCTTGAAAGTGGCACACATTGTTCCCATATAGCATTGGGAACCCACAGCTGTCACATGGCCATACCTAACTGCACAGAAGTCAAGGAAACATACAGAGCTGTGTCCCCAGAAAGAAAAGAAAGTAAGCTTTGGTGAACACAGTATTCACCACTTTAAGGACCCTGTCATCTTACCTTACCTCCATGAGCCTCAATTGTTTAACCTACGAAATACTAGAGTTGAAACAATACTGCTTGTCTGGCAGTGTTATGGTCAGAGTTATACTTATAAAATGCTTGATCTAGTGCCAAACATACAATAAACCCTCAGGGAATAATCGTTATTGTTGTTTTGTTTTCCTTATTCTTCATTAGGTTATTTTGCTGAAACTAGATATCCACTGAAAAATCAAATCTTTCATCTTTCCAGGAGTAAATTAAAAGAGAAGCAAACCATATACAGGAAAAGGAGGAGAATAAGAAGGAAGAAGAGGATATCTACATACTGAACATCACATCCATTTCACTCATATGTCAAATATTTTCTAACTGTCCACTATATACCAAGCATTGCATTAAAGACCCAAAAATACTGAGATAGATAAGATAAGGCCACTGCACTGGAGGTTACTACAGTCTGGCTTAGAATAAAAAAAAAAAAAAAAAAACTAGACATTTTCTCCTTTGGATACTTTAGGCCAGTTTCCAATGGCCAGTTGGGAGATATCCCAGAGGATCACGTGATCTGAAATGGTTTTCCATTTCAGTGGTCAGATCTCAGATTAGTCAAGGTCATCAATCACCTTCATATTGCTTAATGCAGTGGTTAACTCTCCATCTTTATCCTTCTTGATTTGCCGCAGATCATGATCTCATTCTTGAAAGAGCATTATTACATGGCTTCCAGAACAAAGCACATTCTTGGTTTTGCTTTAACCTCATTAGTTCCTACTTCTTAGTCTCTTTTACTGATTCTTCTTTATTCCCCATTTTTCTTAATGGTGGAATACTCCAGTACTCAGTCTTTGTATCTCCTCTGCATGTATGTTGTTGTTGTTAGGTGCTGTCGGGTCAGTATCCGACTCATAGCGACCCTACATACAACAGGGGAAAGACTATTGTTAGTGTTTCTCTGCTATTCATAGGGTTTTCAATGGCAGATTGATTTTTGGGAGTGGGTTGCTGGGTCCATCTCTCAAGCCTACAGCACCTGGTGTTTCCAGGCGGTGTCCCACCCAAATACTAACCAGGCCCGACCCTGCTTAGCTTCCGAGATCTGATGGGATCGGATGCCACAGGGCTACAGCTGCAGGCCTTCTGCATGTATACCACCCCCCTATGCAATCTTATTCTGGGCTACGGTTTTCAATACCATTTAAAAACTAAAGGTTCCCAAAATTGCATATCCTACTCAGGTTTCCCTTGAAACTCCAGATTCATAAACCTAACTCCCTACTTAACTCTTTCACTTGGCTGCCTATTATATAAACTTATGATTTTCTAACTCTTGACTCCTCTTTTTCAATGGACCTCGTGCATTCAACCAATTAGTTAATCCTGTTGGGTCCAATTTCAAAATATATCCAGAACCTCAAATACTTCTGAGCATATTCTGTCCAATATACCATCATATTTCACTTGGATGAATTCATTAGCCTTCTATTCATTTGCCTTTTACTATAGCACTCTTATTACCATGCATCATAATTATAAGAACACATTGTCTCTGTAACTAGAATATAAGTTGTAAGAAAACATCTGTCAGTCGTGTTGACAATTGTGTCCCCAAGAGTTGGAACATTGTCTGAGGCTTAGTGGGTATTGGGAAAAGCAGTCTTGTGGATGCAATTTCTTGACTCCCACTAAGCCATGCAAGAAGAGGCCGGGGGCCTGGAACACTTCCTCACCAAGAGACACAGAGGCCTCACAGCCTGTGCTGGACTTCTCATCTTGTGTGGGAATGCCTTTCCCTGGCTCAGACTCAATGTATACTTCTTGTTCTGCCTAACCACATGTATAATATGACATCCGGGCAATCCGTCCCTTGAGAGGAAGGAGCAGGGTATTTCTGCTGCAGCACAGAAGGGTGACTATAGCCAAGCGTCCTGTACTGACTGCTAGAAGGAAGCCACTGGCCAAGATCGACTGCTAAAGCTGATTGTACACTTTTCCTTCTCTATGTGAGTAAAGGATTGTTCTATTTAGTTCACAACTGTGTTGTTTTCCTTGGCAGTTCCAAAACAAAAGTACAATGGGCAGAAGTACTTGAAATTCTGCTTCTGATAATTGGCAAAATATGTTCTTGCTCAACACCAAGCGTTCAACATATTTTGAATAAATGATGAAAGAAATGTAGACACTATCTTCAATAGACCTGGTACAATTTATAATAGCCCCTTCAACCTGGAAAGAAGTCAAGGAGCAGGCTTAATAAGATGTGATCTCTTCTGTGGCCTTCATTTCTTGTGCATGTGATCCTATTTCCTGGACCAGGAGCTGGGGCTGGCCCCAGGCAAGAAGGTGAGATCTCAGGAGAAGAGCACAGGCTGAGTTCTCTCAAAGCACATCTGCTTTTAGAAAGGCACACATCAGCACAATGGCTCTTCCTGTTCCATGGGGACCTTCTTTCTTCCCCAAGAGAATGTTAGCAGCCATCTCTTCTGGGAATCACTGCTTTTTCATTTTCTGAAGTTAGCAGATTTTATGGTTCTTGCAGTAGACAATGCTGCTACTCCCCTGAGTATTCCCAGCACCCAGTTAGATTGAATAACTCATCCAGGTTTTCTGTGGAACTCTGCCAGGTTTAAAACTGAGAAATCTGCATTCAGGGAGCCCTCTCAGTCTGAGAAAAACCAAAAAGATTGCTGGTCATTCTATAACTAGCACAGCATCTTCCTCCTAGTTGTTGTGGTTGTTAGATGCCATTGAGTTGGGTCTGACTCATAGCAACCCTATGTACAGCAGAATGAAATACTCCCTGACTCCATGTTAGGCATATGATCTCACCTTTGTTTAAGCCAATTGTTGCAGAAACTGTGTCACTCCATCTAGTTGAGGGTTTTCCATTTTTCCATTGACCTGCCACTCTCCAAAACATGATGTCCTTCTCCACGGACCAGTCTCTTCTGACAACATGTCCAAAACATGTAAGACACAATAAATAGGTGGAACTGATTGTGTTATAATAATCTGCCTATCCATTCCCACCATAGTGCCTGGCATATGGTATATATGTCTTAATCTTTTTTCTGTTACTATAACTGAACACCTGAGGCTGGAAAATTTGTAAAGAAGTTTATTTTTTATAGTCCTCAGCATGCTCAGTGAGGGCTTTCTTGGTGCACAGTATCATGGAGGAATCTATGAGGTGGCAAGACAGTGCAAGCATAATATCACAGGTCTCTTTTCCTCTTTTTATAATGCCACTAATGTTCTGATGGGGGCTGGGGTTTAGCCCAGTTGGTAGAATGTTGCTCCATATTCTCTGAGGACACAGAATCCATTCCCAGCACCAATAAAATGGGAGAAGGACATGGCAATCTACTCCCAAAGCAATATAGAAAACAATTAACCAATGAAAACTCTAGGAGGGTCACTATGAGTTAGACCCGACTTGATGGTACCTAACAACAACAACAGCGCTATCATGGGGGATCCACTCTCATGACTTTATCCAATCTTAATCATCTTCCAAAGACCATATCTTCCAAATATCATTAACACGAATTTAGGGACTAAGTGTTGAACATGTGACTTTTTTTCATTGCTTTAGATCAAATCAAGGGCCTTGTGCATGGTAGGCAGGGGCTGTACCACTGAGCCACATCCCCAGCCCCACCATGGTAACTGTTGAGATATACATTCAAACCATAGAAGCCTGGTTCCCAAAATGTGTTGCAGGGACTCTGGCCCCATATTATATCAATAAAGGGTATTGCTATAGTTGGTGCTGTTGGATGCCCTGCCAAATATTTTCTAGACCGGTGTATTCATCCACCCCCACCCAAAGCAGCTCTGATTGTTGGTTACTATCAATTCACAGCTATGCCCTTTAATTGTCTTTTGCCTATGGGAAGCTGCTTTCCTAAGGATTTCAGGGATATTCTGTCCCCTTCCCAAAAGACTGGTTGGAGGCAACAACTATCTGCTGCTGACTTAAAGCTCACTCTACTTTCTTCCAGATGGGATACTTCTGCAACATTATTCCCACCATAGGACTCTCATGGCATTCAGCTAAGGCCAGACTTCAGCTGAATTCCTATCTGTGTGAAGTTTCTTCTTTCACTTCCTTATAGATTTCTGCTTAGAGAACTCCTTTCATAAATCACTCTCAAAAAAATCTCCAACTGAGACTCTGCTTCCACTAAGCCAAACACAAACACAAAGTTACCTTAAAAAGCTCCCTTCTGAAGTTGGAACACTCAGCTCTCAGCAGCTGGCAATGAAGACCCCCATTTCTACTGGACAAAGGACAGTAATAGTCCTCGGCATGCTGTAGCATGGCAAGTGCTAAAATTTTCCATGAACTTGGATAGAATGCAAGTATAAGGAGATGTACTAGCTTGTGTACGATCTCTGATATTTGAAAGATAGAAAATAACTTGTAATTATAGCCATAGTACAATTTAATAATTATTCCTAAGTACCTTAGTTGCATTGAAGAAAGAGACTCTGATGGATTCAGGATGATTGCTCAGCAATTCAAAATAATCTGTGAGGTTCAATGGGCTCCTTGACAGTATTCAAACAGGTTCACTTCTCTTATAGCCCGAGAACCATTTGAGACAAAATCCAGCCAAAATCAAATCTAGTGGAAAGAATGTAGAACTTCAAAACGTGTTGAAATCTAAGTCTTAAAAAGTCTTCTAAGCCAAAGTAGGTCCTGATAGGGAGGCAGGGAGCTCTGAGGCTTGGAATGACTATATCTGGATAAATATATTTGAGAACCTTGAACTCCAAATTTTCTTTGAATAGTCTGTACCCACAGAAGTGAGTCACGCTTCCTTGTTAGGAAACAACATCCTGTCCCTATTCAGCCTCACTTGAATATTGCATAAAAGTCTCAAATAAGATGATGCCTTGCAACACAATGTTTGCCCTTCTCAAGACCTAGCTATTTTCCCCTTCCCAGGCACCATTCCCATAAGTAGCGCCAAATCTCAGCTCAACCAGACTAGCATCATGCCATGCCTGCTAAGGCAGTTGAGGGACATTACATCAATGGAACATGCCTGGATAAGCGTACCAGCATGAGATGGGGCAGAATGTCAGAGATGGATCGTAAAGGTAGGAACCAAGGAGACTGAAATATAAAATTACATAAGAAAGAGTTTGTCAGTTACGAACTACTCTGTAACATGGATCCGCAACAATTGTTGAAATATACTTTCTGTTCTTAGGTGCACTCCAGTCAGATAGTGACACTATGTAGAACAGAATGAGACATTCCCCGATCCTGTGCCAGGCACACAATCCTTTTTATGTTTTAGTGCATTGCTATAGTCACTGTGTCAATCCACCTAGTTGAGGGTCTTCCTTTTTTGTTATTGACCTGCCACTCTCCCAAGTATGGTGTCTTTCTCCAGGTGTTGGTCTCTGCTGATAACATGTCCAAAATTATAAGACACAATCTAGCCATCCATGCTATCAAGGGGCACTGTAGTTGCACTTCCTCTAGAACAGATCTGTTGGTTCTTTTGGCAGTCCATGGAACATTCAATATTTGTCTTCAGCACTATAATTCAAAAGCATCGATTCTTCTCCTGTTTTCCTTATTCAATGTCTAGCTTTCACAACCATATGATGTGACTGAAAATACCATGGCATGAATCAAGTGCACCTTTGTCTTCAATGTGACATCTTTACTTTTCAGCACTTTAAAGAGGTCTTTTGCAACAGCTTTTCCCAATATAATGTCTTTTGACTTCTTGACTGCTACTTCCATGGGTGTTGATTATAGAACCAAGTAAAGCAAATCATGGACAACATCAGTCTTTTCTCCATTTATCATGAAGTTGTATATTGACCCAGTTGTAAGGATTTTTGTTTTGTTGATGTTGAGGTGCAATCCATAGTGAAGGTTGTGTTCATTGATCTTTACCAGTAAATGTTTCAAATCCTCTTCACTTTCAGTAAGCAGCGTTATGTCATCTGCAAAACCCAAGCTGTTAATGAGTCTTTCAATCATGATGCCACATTCTTCTTCATAGAGTCCAACTTCTCAGAATATTTTCTCAGCATAGAAATTTGAAGAGATACGGTGAAAGGATACAGGTGGGACACATATCTTTCTTGACTTTTACACCAGGCAGTGTTTCCTTGTACAGTTTGAGCAACTGCTTCCTGGTCCATTTCTCATGAGTATATTTAAGTGCTATGGTATTCTCAATCCTCATAGTTTTATCCATAATTTGTTCCATGCTACGGTCAAATGCCTTTGCACAGTCAATAAAACATAGACAGACATCTTTCTGGTATTCTCAGCTTTTGGGTAATATGCATCTGACATGAGCAATGATGTCCCTGGTTACACACCTCTTCTGAATCTGGCTTGATTTCCTGGTACTTCCCTATCTATATACTGCTGTAGTTGCTTTTCAATGATCCTTAGCAAAATTTTGCTTGTGTGTGATATTAATGATATCATTAGATAGTTTCAACTTTTGGTTGGATCTTCTCACTTTGAAATAGACAAAAATGGGGATCTCTTCCAGTCAGTTGTCCACTTAGCTGTTTTCCAAATCTCTTGGCATAAATATGTTAGCATCTCCAGTGCTGCATCTGTTTGTTGAAACATTTCTATTGGTATTCAATCAATTCCTGAAGCCTTGTGTTTTGCCAGTTCCTTAAAGGCAGTTTCCACTTCCTCCTTCAGTACCATTGGTTCCTAATCATGTGCAGAAATGGCTGGCCATCCACCAATTCTTTTTGGTATACTGACTCTGTGTATTCCTTCCATTTTCGTTTGATGTTTCCTGTGTCATTTAATATTTTCCTTGTAGAATCCTTCACTATTGCCACTTGAGGCTTGAATTTTTTCTTCAGTTTCTTCAGTTTAAGAAAAGCAGAACGTGTTCTTCCCTTTTGGTTTTCTGTCCTCAGCTCTTTGCATGTGTCATTATAATATTTGATTTTGTCTTCTTGAACTGCCCTTTGAAATCTTCTGTTTAGTTCCTTAACCATATCATGTCTTCCTTTTACTTTAGCTGCTGGACTTTCAAGGGCAAGTTTTAGAGTCTCTTTTGACATGTAATTTGTTCTTTTCCTTTTTTTCCTGTCTTTTAAATAACCTTTTGCTTTCCTGATTAATGATGTCTTTTATGTCATGCCACAAGTCATCTGGTCTTCAATCATTAGTGCCTAATGCATCAAACCTGTTCTTGAGGTGGCCTCTGAACTCAGGTGGGATATACCTTGGTTCTTGTATGCTTGTTTTAATTTTCTTCAGTTTCAATTTGAATGTGCATATCAGCAGTTGATGGTCTGACCCACAATCAGCACCTGGTCTTTTTCTGACTTTTGTTATTGAGGTTTTCCATCATCTCTTACCAAAATTGTAGTAAATTTGGTTCCTGTAACGTTCCATCTGGTGAATTCCATGTGTATAGTTCCTGTTTATGTAGGTGAAAAAAATTGTATTTGCAATGTATTTGGTCTGACAATTTGCAATGTCATTGGTCAGACATTTTGTCATGTGATCTCCAGCATCATTTCTGTCACCAAGGCCATGTTTTCTGACTACGGAGCTTTCTTTCTTTCCAACATTTTGCATTCCAGTCACCAGTAATTTTTACTACATCCTGATTACATGTTTGATCTATTTCAGATTACAGAAGCTAGTAAAAACTTCCCTATCTTCTTTTGTAGCCTTAGTGTTGGGTTTGTAAATTTGAATAATAGTCACATTAACTGGCCTTCCTTATAGGTGTATGGATATTATCCTGTCATTGAAAGTATTTTACTTCTGGATAGATCTTGAAATGTGTTGTTTGATGATAAATGCAACCTGATTTCTCTTTAATCTGTCATTCCTGGCATACTAGACCAAATGATTATCTGACACAAAATGGTCCATACCAATCCATTTTAACTCACTGAAGCCTAGATTGTTGATGTTTATGCACTTTCTTTCTCTTAGTTGATTTCTAATTTTCCTAGATTCATACCATATACATTCCACCTTCCAATTTTTAATGGATATTTACAGTTTTTCCTCATTTTGTGTTGTGCCACATCAGCAAATGGAGGTCCCTGGGGCTTTAGTTCATTCCTGCCATTAATATAGACTCTAATTTGAAGAGGCAACTCTTCCCCAGTTGTCTTTTGAGTGCTTTCTAACCTGGGGGACTTATTTTCCAGCACTGTACTGATTATTTTTCTGCTATTCATAAGGTTTTCAATGACTGTTGTTTCAGGAGTGGGATAGTGGGTCCTTCTCCCTAGTCAGTCTTAGTCTGTAAGCTCAGTGAAAACCTGTCCACCATGGGTGACCTTGCTGGTATCTGTAATACCAGTGGCATAGCTTTCAGCATTACAGCAAAACGTAAGTCCCCATAGGACAGCAAACTGACAAACCCAACTGGGTAAAATATACTAATTGATATTAAAATAACTTACCTACAGCCTATCTGATATACTTCTAGGCTGGATCTTGGATGCTTGAAAGAAGTAATTGTCAATAGTAAATAAGTAGATACTAGAAATTCTGCAGAGAATGTTTCCTTCTGTTATATATAGAGTCATTATGAGTCAAGCCCAACTTGATGGCACCTAACAAGAAAAACAACAGAAATTCTGCAGTAAATTGTGGAGGATCAAAAGTGTCAGAAAAGTGGGTATTTTATAATGGGCCCATTAAATAAGATTGTTGCTGTTGTTAGGTGCCATCGAGTCGGTTTCTGACTCATAGCGACCCTCATAGGGTTTTCAATGGCTGACTGTTTCGGAATTGCTTTGGGAGTGGGTTGCCATGTCCTTCTCCCATTTTTGTGGTGCTGGGAATTGAACTCAGGACCTCAGAGACTGCAGTGCAGCACTCTACCAACTGAGCTAAATCCCAGCCCTAAATAAGATTAGAGAATTTATTAGCCATTTATATCTCTCATGAAGCCCTAAAGAACATTCTGTCCACCTAAATGATTGGAAATACAGTCAGTAGTCCTCCCACAGCTTCCATATCCATAGATTCAACCAATAGCAGATCAAAACTATTCAGAAAAAAAAAATTGCATCTGTACTGAGCTGACCTATGCACAATCTTTATCCTTATTATTCCCTAAACAATACATCATCACAGTTATTTACAGATTACTTACATTATTTTGGGTATTATAAGTAATTGTTGTTGTTGTTAGGTGCCATCTAGTCATGTCTGGCTCATAGTGACCCTCATAGAGTTTTCAATGGCTGTTTTGAGATTGCCTCGGGCGTGGATTGCCACATCCTTCTCCCATTTTTGCTGTACATGGGATTTGAAAGTGCAACCTCAGTGACTACAGAGCAGCACTCTACCAACTGAGCTAAATCCCAGCCCATTTATAGAAATGATTTTCCCCATGTATCTGTCAGTTTGTTATGCTGTGAGGGCTTACGTGTTGCTGTGATATTGAAAGCTATGCCAGTGATATTTCATACACCAGTAGGTCCACCCATGGTAGACAGTTTTCAGTTGAGTTTTAGACTATGACAGACTAGGAGGAAGGACTCAGAAGCCCACTCCTAAAATAATTAACCATTGAAGATGCTATGAATAATAGAGATGCACTGTCAAATGTAAAGCTAGAAAATGAGCCTCCCCGCTACCCTGGCTGGAAGACATTCAAGAAATGACTGGGGATGAGTTGTCTTCTCAAAGTAGAGTTGACCTTAATGATGGGAGTAGAGTAAATCCCCTAGGACCTCCTTTTGCTTACATGGTATGAGTCAAAATGAGAAGAAACACAATGGCTGCAACAATAGGCTCAAACATAAAAAGATCATTTGTATGGCCCAGTGTTGAGTAGTGCATCATTCTGTTATAAATTGAGTTGTTATGAGTTGGATCTGACTTGACAGTACCTAACAACAAGAAGAGATGATTTAAAATATAAGACAAGAGGACTACATAGGTTATGTGGAAGCATTCCATGCTTTTATATAAGGGTCTTTAGCATCTGAAGATTTTGGTATCCATGAGGGTCTTGGAACCAACTCCTTATGGATAAAAAAGGATGACTTCACACTGGTAAGAATAACAATAGCATTGTTTAGAAGTTTAATAATGGCTCTTCTCCTTAGGCTGGGATGATAAGAGGAGTTTCCTAGCAACAATGCGATGGCAAAGATCAGGAGTTGACCCTTAGCTTCAGAAACTTTGCAAACAACTACTGAAATGGTCAGAAAGTTTGAAAAGGTAGCCAAGAGGCCTGACGTTCAAGGATACACAGAGGTAGTTAATAGGAACACAATATGTCTAAAGGCATAATAGAGTTTCCAGCAAACCTCAGTAGAAAAGCTATGTACCAACTGTTGGGTTTTAGAACAAAGCCAATGCCATCTGTAGCAGAGAACTCTTTGCTACACATTGGACGTAGTCCCTAGCATAATCCCCCTTCTTGGAGTGTCTAATCCTAAGATATCAAGTGATAAAAATGTACTCAAAGCTGATTTTCCTGAGCAGGGCACTGCCAAATTCACCAAGTCATAAGATCAGGTAGACCCAGTAGCTATTCATTGTTGAGATGGAAGTGGTACATTTAATGTTGGACTGAAGCAAGTCCAGGAGACAGACATCAGCTGCAAAAGCAGGGCATCTAGTCATTGTTGCTCTGGTGTTTCCCTCTCAGTGCACACCTATAGCCTCATGAAAGTTCTTTACCACCATCTAATTAATACTGGAGGGGAAGGAAAACCAACCTGCCTTTATGGGTAGATCAGTTCAGTATGTTGGTGTAATAACAAACTGATGTTCCTACAATATAGCTCCATTCAAGGATGACTATGAAAGGGAAAGACGAGAGGTAAATCCATTCATTTTGGTCACTTTGTGTATAGAGTGAAGTGGCCCAAGGTTAGGATATTTATAGACCCATCGGCAGTAGTTAGTGTTGTAGATGATTGGTCAGGTGCCTGGAAGAGAAAGATTGTAAGATTGGAAACAAGTCTGAAAAGGGCACATTTGGAGGTACCTATGGGAGTGGAGGAGATAACTGTGAGAGAGTTGCCTCCTCAAAGTAGAATTGACCTTAACAGCAGGAATGAAGTGGAGCCCCTGGGACTTCCTTTTGTTGATATGGCATAACTCAAAATGAGAAGAAACATAGTGGCTATAACATTGGGCAGTGTTTTGTCCTGCTACACTTAGGGTTCCTATGAGTTGAATCTGACTTGACAAAACTTAACTGCAACACAAGATGGGAGTGGACATATTGTGAGGACTGTTGTGTCACAATGTGTATCAGAATGTTTCCACCACTAAAGAGACACTAAAACACAAGTGAACAGGATGACTGAGCCAGCCTCTGCCTTCAGTCATTACAAAGATTATGTAATAGGTCATTTTAAGAGTATTCTTTGGGACAGGGATGAAGGCTATGCAGAGGTTCAAAAGCACTGGGTTCTGCTTCCAGAGATTGATCTACTTATTACCATGCTGGAGATCCAAGTTGCCACCCTCAAAGTGTAGGAAGACAGGTTCTCAGAGACCTTAGGCAATTAGCTATGTTCTCTTCTGCTTGTAGTTCTCAGAATAACTATGGACTATACCAAGAATGCAATGTCCTGAGACAAGGAAGAACTGTCAAGAACAGCCAAGGCTATGTCCTCATTCCTTCTGGAACAGTTTGTTCTATAATGCTTGTGCTTCGTAAGACCAGTTACACTTGGGATATAAGACACTGGGTGGAGTGAGTTTGGGGTCTCTCAGTTGCAGTGCAGCATGGGACATGTGTGGACGAAACCCCACCTGCTCTGGGAAACTTTCCTGAGCCTTGCTGAATGAGCTCACAATGCATCCTAGGCTTCTATTTATCCTTGCTACCTATCTTAGAGTAATAAATCACTTGGCATGACTTGTTGTGAGCATATTCTATCTCACTGGACTCAAGCATGTGGCAGAGAATCTTTGCACAGTTATTAATGCTAATTCCTGACACAATACCATCCCTGGAGGTGACCAACCAGCTGCTTAATGACAAAATAATTACATCATAACTCTTCTGCCATAAAAAGACCCATAATTCATCCTGCCTGATATTGACCCATATTCTAGGTATTGAGTTGCCTTCTCTGCCTGCTCAGATTACCTGATTTACTGACGGAGATCCTGTGTTAACATTGCTTCAGAATAAGGGGTACTTCCACAACAAAAGAGGTGTGGTGGTAAGCACATAGCCTTGAGATCTACTGATTCAATCATGTACTGCACATTCCCAAAACTAGTGACCTTATAAAGCAGTGGAACAAACTCATAAAGACATAGCTGAAAAGGTTGAGCTCTGTCTTCCAAATGGCACGCAACTTCAACCAACAGCTATCATGTGGTACTGTCCTCTATAGTTAATTACATGGGTCCTAGAAGTAGAGTGAGTTAGAAGTAGAGTGGTCAGTAACCAACCTGGGATTTTGTGCTTCCCATTCTTGCTGCTTTAGGTTCTATGGAACTAGAAGTTCTGGTTCTGCTAGTAGACACAGTCAAAGTCCTATAAAACTTCAAGCTATAGCTACCTCCTGGTGACTTTAGGAGTCCCACATCAGTAAACTATCACATCTAGAAAGAAGTTACCATACTAGCAGAAGCAGGTGATTCTGATCACAATGAGAAGGTAACATTGCTGCTACATAATACAAGTAGGGAGAAAATATAATCTGTGCACAGCTGGTTTGTTGGTGAGTCTTTTGGTACACTTACATTCAGTTTTAACTGTAAATAGCAAAGTAAGGTAATCTTGCCCTGATGAAAACAAATTAACTATACACTAAAACACCTCAGAAATGAGGGTCTTGGTAATCCCAATAAGCAATTCATCTAAAACAACAAAGTAGCCACTGAAGGAGAAGGGAAGCTAAATGGTAGAGTTTCAGTGGTAGAGAAGAGATTTTATCACTCCTCTTGTGGATGTTCCCAAAATTGTGATCAAATAGAATCTTGGAAAAGTTGTGCTTGGATAGATAAACTAAGTGGGAAAATACTGTTGACCTGAGTAACGCAAGGGATGTATTACAATATACATTGTTGGCATTTTACCCAGATCCCCTTTATCAGGCTACTGTACCCATCCTCTAACCATGGTAAGTGTAGGCCTCTAAGAACTCTTAGCTAGGCCTTTCTCAGATATTTGCTCTTAAATGAAGGGAATCTCCTCATTTCTCCCATCCCTGGGAGATGGCTCAGAGCAAAGACTGATTGATAGGAGCATACAAAAGCCCAGATTCCTTGCATGAAGGAAGAACACATTGTGGGGCCTTTATACTCCAGCTTCTTGTGGGATGTGGTTAAGGCTAGGTTTCAGGTGAAACCACATCTTTGCTTTTGCTTTTTATCTTTTCCTATCCTACTTTCCTTTCTTCCTTATAGGTTTCCCTTGAGACTTGACCATCAATAAATCATGTACTAGAAATCCTTGTCTTGTTCTCTGCCTTTAGGAAATTTGAATTAGGACAACTGGGGAAAAAAATTGCCATGGAGATTGTGTTCTTTTCCCACCTATATATTCTCTCCAGTGAAAGTATTATACCTTTTTCCTCTGTACTTATGACTTGGGCATGCATCACGTGAGAGGAGTATTTGTCTCACCTCTCTACCTTTGGGTTTGGCCAGGTGACAGGCTTTTGCCAATGGCTATGAACAGATGTGTCATTTGCAACATATGAACAAAAGCTTTAAATGTAAGTGTGAGCATTAGCTCAGTCTCTCTCATATTTCTAGCATCTTCCATGAGCACAGAATACCCTTCAGCCTAGACCTAGCTTGAGAAGTCACCTGGAGGACAGCAGGGTCCAACTGAACCAAGAAGAACTGCACGATCCATAGCTGACAAATATGAATGACAAATATACACACACACACACACACACACACACACACACACACACACACACAGAAGGTGCCAAAAATGCATACACGTCTTGGGATGAAAACTTTCCATTTCTCTGTTTTAAGAATGTGTTGTGTACTTGTGCTGACCCCTGCCTCATGTGCATATGAATGTCATACTATACATTACTACCATAATTCAATTTAACTTGGAAAAGTAACACAAGATAATATCTCTTAAAATGTCTATACATTTTTTGGCACTCCTGGTACACACACGTACACACACGTACACACACACAGACACACATACACACACAAAATTACTTGTATAAGCTACTGAGATTTTGGAGGGTTATTTACTACTATAGCAAAAAGCTAACTAATAAACATGTTCAAATAAATTTATTTATCATAAAAACCAGTTCTTTTACTATGAGATTGTTTAAATCTTATTATCAGCTCATGTGTGTTGTGACTTTTTAATATAGTTGTTCCAAAGTTATTTGATTAGGGAATTTTTAAAGGAATGCTTCATGGAATTGATATCTTACAGCATAGTAATGCTACATAGTTTGTTCAAAATTTTTATGGAGTGCGTGCCTATATGAATGTATGGATGGCTCTTTAGTGTAATTTTATATACTTATTGGGCAAAGCATGATTCTGATGCCTACATCCTAGGGAAAAACTGAAGAAAGTATTGATGTAGGAAATGAGAACAAATTTACTAATGGATTGGCCAAACTACAAATTCAAACAACTCAAGGGCAGTCAGCAGTTGATATTTCAACAACTCATCCACTTTCCCCACACCTTCACAAGGCTTACAAAGGCAGGACATCAAGAGACATGACTTCGGGAAAATAAATGGCACAATGTATAGAGAAGGAAAGAGAGCCAATAACGAGACTGGTTCAATTTAAACAGCCCAAACCAAAATCAAAAGTTAAAAACTTATTTTAAGTTACATTCAATCCTGCAAATGAGTCCTTATGGTTTGTTTAGCATTCCAGAAGATAAAGAACAACAAACAATTGCTTTAAGTGCATTGCTGTATTTGAAGGGTTATGTGCTTCAGAGATTCAGAGCTGGACACAATACAATTCAACAGTACACAATAAGCTTTGTCACTTCCATCCAACTGCCTGAAAGATTCTACCATTGCCTGGACAGAAAGGCTCCATCTGTCATAACAGGTAAATTCCCTTCAATCAGTAGGCAAATTATAAAGGGACTAAATCCAACATTAGCATTAGTTTCAAAAGAAAGATATTCATTTTTCAATAGCTGATGTTTCCTGCCTCAGGCTTGTGTTGTTCAAACTCTTCAGAAACAATGTCTGCTCTGTTCCCTGGAAGACGTCTTTCACTATGCTTCCAAACCCTGCTTGCAGGACACCCTGACTCACACTTGGAAGTGCCAGTTGCTTCCTCTCCAGTCTCACTGTTGCCCAAATGCTGACTCTTCATCTCACGCTCATACTATTGCATTAGACTCCTAATTAGTCACCTAACCTAACTAATTTGTCCTTCAGTGCTCTCATTTACACCTCTCCTGTCATTTCCTGTTCAAAGACCACCAGCAATCTCATGGGCATCCTGTGTAAAGCCCAAACTCCTCTGCCTTTTACTATAGTAGATCCATGTGTAATGAGAATACTGTGAATTTTGGAATCAAACAGACCTCATCTCAGGATACCATTTCCTGCTTCTTGAGAAAGTGACTTCACCTCTACGGGCCTTGGTTGCCTCATCTGAAAATGAGACTAAGACTTGATATTGTAGAATTTTATGTCTCTCTTATGAGACCAAGTCTAACATACTAGACACTCTATAAAGGCAGTTCTTCAGTATATACTATGCCCCTCTCTTACCTTTTCCTATGTTACCCATCACATCCCTGTGTGAATCCAACTTTCCAACCAAATTGGGCTGCCACACAACACAGATGGTGTGGAGTTAAAAGCTACTTCATCTAGTCGACAGATAAGTTTCTTTCTCCATGTTCACTTTACCAATGGGTGGTGGCCATTTCAGATTGAATTCGGAATCATCACAATGTAGTTTTTAATGTCAAGTTTGACTGATCCATGCCAGAAGGAGTAGTAGTCAATGAAGCAAATTTATCTTCCATTTGACATAGAGGTTCACTCACACACGCCCAGACATATCACCATTTTCATTACCTATTGAGAATAGAAGTTTGGGAAACTCACTCTGAAGCCACATTTACATAAAAACAACCTCAATTTTATTTAGATTACAGGGATGTTTTCACATAACTTAGAGGGCCAGTGCTGATGGTGAAGTAGGTTAAATCCTCCCACCATGGCCCTTAGGAGTTGAAATATTATGCAGTAATAAGAAGCAATGTATTCAATGTATATACAGCAATGTGTTTTAACATAAAAAGCACAGTGTTGAATTTCTTGTACAAAAATTAAGAATGGATGCACAAAAATAATCAGATGCAATTACACACCCATTAGAATGGATTAATTCCAAAATAACAACAACAATGAAAATGACACCATCAACTGCAAGGAAATTTTTAGAGCCAAAGGAACTCCATTTGTTGCTGGTAGAAATTCAAAATAATACAGTCATGTTGGAAGAGTTTGGAAATTTTTTTATTGACAAAATTGTGTATATTTATGGTATACAATGCAATGTTTTGATAGATGTATACTAATTAACACACCTATAAACTCACATGGGCTGGGATTTAGCTTAGTTGGTAGAGTGCCATTCTGCAGTCTCTGAGGTCCCAGGTTTGACTCCTAGCACTGCAAAAAATGGGAGAAGGATGTGGCAATCCACACCCAAGGCAATCCCGAAACAATCACCCATTGAAGACCCTATGAGGGTTGCTATGAGTTGGACACAACTCGACAGCACCTAATAACAGCAACATAATCTCACATATTTTTTGGTAGTAAGAACATCTTAAATATAGTCTTTTATCAATTTCCAAGTATACATTATATTTTTAACAGTATTAAATACATCATTAACTATAATCACCATATTGTACAATTGATCTTCTGAGCTTTTTCCTATTGTCTAACTGAAATTTTGTATCCTTTGACCAACAGCTTCCAAATTCCCTTGCCACCTCCCAGCCCCTGATAAACACCATTTTACTTTATACTTCGATAAGTTTGATTCTTGTAGTTTCCACATATTAGGTAGATCATGTGGTGTTTGTTCTCTGTGCCTGGCTTATTTCACCTTGCATAATACCATCTAGGTTCATCCATGTTGCTGAAAATTACATGATTTCCTTCTTTTTAAAAGCTTAATATTATTCCATTGTGAATGTGAATCCACATTTTCTTTATCTACTCATCCATTGATGAACACTTAGGTTGGCTCAAAATCTTGGCTATTATAAGTAGTATTACAATAAATGTGGGAGCGAAGATATCTTTTGACATACTGATTTCATTTCCTATGGATATGTACCCAGAAGTGATGGATTAAGTGGAAGTTCTATTTTCAATTTTTTGAAGCTCCTCCATACTGTTTTCTACAATGACTACACTAATTTGCATTCCCAACAACATACAAGCTGTACCTTTTCCCTATACTTTGTCAACATCTGTTATCTCTTATCTTTTCGCTAATAGCCATACCAGTAGGTATGAGGTGATATCTCATTGTGGTTTAAGTTTATGTTTTCCTGATGATTAGTAATATTAGGCATATTTTAATATTATGGTTGCTAATTTGTATGTCCTCTTTGAGAAATGACTTTTGAGATCCATTGACCATTTTTTAATTAGGTTATTTATTTCCTAGATATTGAATTGTCTGATTTCTTATATGTTTTGGAATATTAACCCCTTATCAGACATATGGTTTAAAAACATTTTTCCTATTCTGTAAGTTGTCTCTTTACTCTATTGATTGTTCTTTTGCTGTGAAGCAACTTTCTCACTTGATGAAATCCTATTTGTCCATTTTTGCTTTTGTTGCCTATGTTTTTGGGGTTACAGGCATAAATATTTGTAGATATTAAGATTTTATCTTTTTTCTTCTAGTTATCTTACATTTAGGTCTTTAATTCATTTGCTTTTTTTGTATAAGGTGTGAGATAAGGGTCCAATTCCATTCTGTTGCATGTGGATATTCAACTTTCCCAATGCCATTTATTGAAGAGAATCCACAAATCTAAAAATAGTCTTACTCTATGATCTAGAAATCATGCACCCAACAGATGTGGAAACTTTCATCTATTAAAAGACCTGCATTCAAATATTTATAAGCACCAAAAGCTAGGACCAACCAAGACGTTCTTCAATAGCTCAATAAAGAAACAAAGGGTAGCCATTTTTATAATATTAATTCTCCCTATCCAGGAGCAGGGGAGGTCTTTCCATTTTTTAGTGTCCTCTGCTATTTCTTTCTTTAATGTTTTGAAATTTTCCTTGTAGAGTGCTGAAGGATCTTTGGTTAGATTGATTCCAAGGTATTTAATCTTCTGGTGGGTTATCATGAATGGTATCTTTCCTGAAATTTCCTT
>VMDO01030185.1:0-21628 GCA_007922755.1 Pedetes capensis | reverse complement strand
CCTGTCTATATACTGCTGCAGTCGCTTCTGAATGATCTTTAGTAGAATTTTGCTGGTGTGTGATATTAATGATATTGTCTGATAGTTTGCACATTCAGTTGGATCCCCTTTTTTGGGAATAGGCACAAATATGGATCTCTTCCAGTCAGTTGGCCAAGTAGCTGTTTTCCAAATCTGTTGGCATAAACATGTTAACACCGCCAGTGCTGCATCTGTTTGTTGAAACATCTCTGTTGGTATCCCATCAATTCCTGGAGCTTTGTGTTTCATCAGTTCTTTCAAGGCAGCTTCCACTTTGTCCTTCAACACCATTGGTTCCTTTTTTTTCTTTGTTTCATAACACTACAGTTTGGATTTTAAAATCACATTGTTTTCTTGTATTTGGTCTGTCTTTCTTGTCAGGTCTTTGAGGATAAAAACTTCATTTCTCTTTTTCCCTGTTGGATTCCTAGCACCTAGTATAGTACCTGGCACACAGTTGGTATGCAGCAAATATCTGTCGAATGAATAAATGAATAATATCAGTCTTCCCATGTTCAACTTTATACATTCAAATTCATTTTTGTGTTTTAGCATATCTAATTTTATAAATCCAAAGCATTTTAGATAAAGAAATTTAGGACAAATCTTTATTTCTTGGTGAGAGAGATTAAAACACCAGACTATAGAGAATGAATAGCAATAATGTCCCCAGTTCAGGTTCTAATTTTCACCTCAGATTTTGCTCTCCACAGCATATCCTAGATATGAATTCATGTGATATAAGGAAGCCTGATAGTTAAGCTAATGGATTAATTGGTTAATGTCACCCTAGTGTTTATCAGTTCTATCCATGATTCTAAATTTATAGTCAGCTTTTGAACTCTTTCGCTTTTCTTTTTATGTCTTTCTCTACCCCCACCTAACACAAAACTGTTTTAGGGAGACTGTTCAGTTTTATTATCATGGAAATTGTGAATGACCACAAATCTTTAGGCCTGGTCACTTACTGCCATCTTTCCTATCATCCAGTGGATCCTTCCTTCAGTTGTCCTCATTACTGTGTCACCTCCTCTGTTCCAACTGCATTGTATATGCCTTGAGTTAATTGCACACATGAACCATTGTATCATACATATTTTTACATTATGAATCTGTGTGTGTGTGCACGCGCGCGTGCGCACATGCGCGCGTGCATTTTGAGATAGGGTCTAGCTATGTAGCCTGGGCTCTACTGCAACTTACTGTGGAGACCAGGCTGGCCTTGAATCTGTGTCAATTCTCCTGTGTCAGCCTCCCAAGTGCCAGGATTATAGGCATGTGCAACCATACCTAGCTTTATTTCTTGTATATATTAGGTATTTGATAAATGGTAGCTAGACAAATGTGAATTACTCTGCTGTCTGTGTGGAAATTCAGAAAATGACAGTTATGCTATATGGTTTATACTTTCTTTTCTGTTACATTTATTTCTATCTTACAGTATGTTCTATTTAGTATATACTTATTTCAATGAAAAGTTAATGCTAGTGATGATTTTCTTATAGTGAACTTTCTAGAGACTTAAGATGTAAGGACAAACACACTGTGCATGTATTTTTCAGATATGATCATTCTGTTTCAAATGACAAAGCCCTGATGGTGTTAACTGAAGAACCACTACTTTATATTCCTCCACCTCCTTGTCAACCCCTCATTAACACGACAGAATCTCTCAGGTGAGTGTTGTCGATTGTTGCAGAAATATCTGTGTGGGCTCCCACAGAAATTTCTTCAGATTTACTCAGAGGCAGAGAGAATCTTGGAATTATTAGTTGAATAACCATAGGCATATGGGTTGTCCAGTTTCCCTACCAGCCTGAAAAGGATGATGATGGGTCTATTTAATGTGATGGTTGCATACTTAAACGTGTCTTATTTGAAAATGGCTCAGTGAAATTAATGTTGAAATCCAGGATGCTAAGCTTGTGGATGGTAATATCCATAGCAGAAGGTACCTTTTTCTTCAAATTAGAAAGATAATAATTTGAGATATGTGGTTCTACAGACCCTTTCCCGTTATTGCACCCTTCCTTGTCAACTTTACCTTTGAAGGATTTGTGTGTGTGGGTGTGTGTTTGTGGGTGTTTGTGGGTGTGTGTACCTGTGCTTTTTGAACCTATCCTTGAACCTCAAAAATTTCCTCAGTTTTTTGAGTTAAGTAGTAATCAGATATAGTTAAATAAGCGTAGTCTAATGTCACCACAACTTCTCTAGAAAGTAAGCAAAATAAAGAAAAGTTTTATTGAACTAGCCTTTAAAATTTTCCACTGTTGAAAAACTTGCATTATTATTTTTCCCTCAGCCCGTTGCATTCATTACTTTCCTTCTTCCAAAAGAGCCTGATTTTCAAAGGTCTTAGTACATCCATTTGTTGTTAGGAGTCCTATGACTTGTTAGGTTTCCTGCAGTGTCTCAGATGTTTGGTGTTTATAGCACAAGAGCAGGTACAGGAAGTTTTTGTGGAAAAACTTTTGCATCCAATATTTATAGTGGGCAGATGGTTAGCTATGGTTTTCTTTGAATTTTGAACTCATGATAAAAATGGATGTCTTTATTAAAAATAAGTTAACATTTTAAGTGTCTTGACATTTTCTAATCAAAAAGCAATATTGAGTAATCAGGGACTTAGGATAACTCTTTGGAACCTCCAGAATAATCATATTCATTTCCACCTAAGGGATAAGACATTTATTTCTATGAAAAGTGTTTAATTAATTAAGCAATTTTACAGGTTAAATCATGAACTTCGTGGCTGGGTTCATAGACATGAAGTGGAAAGGACCAAGTCAAGAAGAATGACGAATAATCAACAGAAAACCCACATTCTTGAGGTTTGTTTCTGCTTGTCTTTGAACGGGCTTCCCCCGTGGAGTTACTTTCTTCCCTGGAAGACTTGGGAAGCTTAAGTTTTGCCTCTTTCCCACTACTTCTGCTGCTTCTGATGCAGCAGTCCTACGGCTGAAGGCCTCCTCCAGGTCTCTGGCCCTTGGCTTAGGTTTTACAGCATTAGTGTTTCCTGCTCAGGGGTAGCACTGTTTCTGCTCTCTCCTTCAAATTGATTCAAATCGGGAGTTCCTATACCTGGATATTCATACCAAATGTTTTCAATACAAATGCATAATTAGTAATACTGTTTATCTTCTCTCTTCTTAGAAAGAGTTATGAGGTGAGGCTAGAGACACTACAGAGGTGGGTCACAGATGGAGTAGACTTTGGATTTTATTCTAGGCATAAAGAGACACATTGAAAGGTTTGAGCAAGGGAGTGACTTGATCTGATTTATATTTTTAAAAGGTCATTCTAGCCAGGCTTGGTGGTGCAGGCCCGCAATCTTGGCACTCAGGAGGCTGAGGCAGGAGGATCATGGGTTTGAGGCCAGCTTGGGCTACATAGTGAGACTATCTCAAACAAACAACCACACACAAAAGATTATACCAGCTCTTACACAGAGTAGGCTGTGAGGACGGGGAACATGACTGGAAATAGGGAGGCTGGTGAAGATGCCATTTTAGCAGCCTAGATAAGAGATCTTTGGGACCCATAAGAGTGTGGTAGACTTGCTGGTAGAAGAACATATGTGGATGCTAAATATATTTGAAAGTAGAGCCATTAGAAATTGTTGCTGTAAAAGAAAAAGGAATTAATGATAATTCCTATGCCTTCAGTACTGGATGAATAGTGATGTCATTACTGAGACCAAAGAGAAAAGTAGGAGTTGGAGACAGGATCTGTATTTGGCCAAGTAGAAGATGTTCTTGGCTAGTTTGGGGAAAGAGAAGGATCATTCTACTTATACTGTTGACAGATCTAAAGTATGTAAGAATTCCTTTGATTCTCTCTTTTAGTGTAGACAGCCTGTAAGTGCTCTGCTTCATAGTCTTTTTTCATTACAACCTTCTTCCTCCAGGTTACCTCTTTCAGATGCTGAAAAGTTTTCTAAGACATTCTATAAATTTGGTGAATTGGCATTTCTTTGAAATTTCCATTGTTTTTAAGTATTGTATCTTTAATTTGACTTGTCTTTTTTCATAATCTTATCCTTTTCCTAAGCTATGAGTTATTAGAAAAAGCAAAGGGGAAAATTAGTAAAAGTATCTTTCAAAATGAAGGCAAAATAAAGATATTTTCAGACAGACAAAAGTTGAGAGAATTGGTCTCCAGACCTGAACTATAAGAAAATCTAGCTAAGTATAATGGCACATGCCTGTAATCCCAGCCCTGAGGAGGCTGAGGAAGGAACATCATGACTTTGAGGTCAGCTTGCGCTACATAATGAGACTGACTTAAAAAAAGAAAAAAAAAATTCCAAAATTGTTTTAGGCTGAGAAAAATGATGCCAGATAGAACCCCAGGTTAGCAGGAAGGAAGGGTGTACCAGGATGAATAAATATCTGGGTAAAAGTAACAGATCTTTTTTTAGAAAACCCTATCTGTATATTAAATGTGTATATATTTAAAGGTCTTTCAAAAATTGTTATATATACTTCAAAACATTAAAGAAAGAAACAACAGAAGATACTAGAAGATGGAAGGACCTCCCGTGCTCATGCATCAAGAGAATTAATATTGTGAAATGGCTATACTGCCAAAAGCAATTTACATATTTAATGCAATGCCCATCAAAATTCCAATGACATACTTTGCAGAAATACAAAAGAGAATCCTAAAATTTATATGGAAGCACCAAAGACCGCATGTAGCCGAAACAATCCTAAGCAGCAAAAACAGTGCAGAAGTTAATACCTAACTTCAAATTATACACTATAGGGCCATAGTGACAAAAACACCTTGCTATTGGCACAAAAATAGGCATGAAGATCACTGAATTGAAGACCCAGAGATACACCCATGCAACTACAGCCATCTAATCTTTACAAAGGGGCTGAGGTGGTTCATTGGAGAAAGATAGCCTCTTCAACAAATGGTACTGGGAAAATTGGATATCCATTTGCAGAAGACTGAAAATAGACCCACATCTCTCACTCTGTACAATAGTCAACTCAAAATGGGTCAGACACATCAACATAAAACTGGAAAATTTAAAACTAGAAGATAGGGAACATGTTCCAACACATAGGCATAGGCAAGTATTTTCTTTCCTTTTTTTTTTTTTTTTCTGGTATTGGGGGTTGAACCCAGGGCCTCATGCTTGCATGTGTGGCAAGTGTAGGACCACTGAGCTGTACCCCCAGCCTTTTTTTTTTTTTTTTTTACTTTTTGAGACAGGGTCTCACTAAGTTACGCAGACTGTCTCTGGTCTCGAACTTGTGATCCTCCTGCCTGCGCCTCCCGAGCCGCAGGACTTATAGGCATGTGTCACCATGCCCGGCTCAGCAAGTATTTTCTTAACAAGACTCCAGTTGCCCAGGAAACTGCACCAAGAATTGACAGATGAGATTACATAAAACTAAAAACTTTTGTACAGCCAAGGAAACAATTAACAGAATAAAGAGATCCCCCACAGGATGAGAGAAGATTTTTGCATCCCACATATCTGACAGAGGACTAATTTCTAGAATACACAAAGAACTTAAGAAGTCAAACACCAAAATAACAAATAATGCAGTAAATAAGTGGACAATGGAACTGAACAGACAGTTCTCAAATGATGAAATGCAAACAGCCAATAAACACATGAAAAAATGTTCAATATCCCTAGCCATTAGGGAAATGCAAATCAAAACAACATTGAGATTCCATCTCACTCTAGTAAGAATGACCAAGATTAACAAAACAAATAATAACAAATACTGGTGAGGATATGGAGAAAAAGGAACCCTTTTACACTGCTGGTGGGACTGTAAATTAGTTCGGCCACTTTGGACATCAGCCACTTTGGTACTTTAGAAAACTAAGAACAGAACTACCATGTGACCCAGTTATACTACTCCTGGGAATATACTCAAAGGAAGGTAAATCATCATAGCACAGGGATACCTGCATTTTCATATTTAATGTAGCACTCTTCACAAATTGCAAGGGTATGGAATCAACAAAGATGCCCATCAGCAGAGGAGTGGATTGAAAAACTGTGGTATATGTACACAATAGAATATTACTCAGCAATAAAGAAGAATCAAGTTATGTTATTTGCAGCAAAATGGATGGAACTGGAGAACATCATTTTAAATGAATTAACCCAGTCTTAAAAAGAGACATACCATATGTTCTTACTCATATGTGGGAGCTAAATCTAACTTACAGAAAATCATACATATTCAGATATATAAAAATGAACAATCATACCTATCTATGAAGGGAAAATATAAGCAGACCAGAAAGAAGTGGGGATGGAATCAGAAGGTGAGAGTGGAGTTTGGGGAAGGGGTAAAGCAGAAGGGAAATAATGTAGAGAGGTAAAGAGAGAGAGAGGAAAATCTTAAAATATAGGCTGCAACTATATACATGGTGAAAATAGGGGGAAGGAAAAAATGAGTGAGCACATAACTCATAATTGCATACAATTTTCATTACATGTTAATGAAAGTTCCTACTTTTTTCTTCTTTATTCTGTTCTGAAAAATGTGATAAAAGTATAAGCAAAAGTGATTTAATAGTTGCATAATGAATATAGAAGATGACTTACTGTTCTAAACTTCACCAACATTTATAAATAAAAACAAATCCTCTCAAAAAAAAAAGACTTGTATTTTTAAAGCAAAAATAGAAATAATTAGTTGTGGGGTTTATAGCTTGTATAGAACACAAAGGGAGGGAAGAGTAAGTGGAATTATAGCCTAAGTTTTTAGATTGTTCAAACAATATTTCAAGGTGCATTGTGATTAGCTTCAAGTGGGTAGTACTGAACCCTCTCTATATTATTTTTCTCTATATATACATACCTAGGTTATATATAGGGGCTGGTATTTAGCTCAGTTGGTAGAGCACTGCTCTGCAGTCTCTGAGGTCCCGAGTTCAATTCCCAGCACCACAAAAATGGGAGAAGGACATTGCAATCCACTCCCGAGGCAATCCCGAAACAGTCAGCCATTGAAAACCCTGTGAGGGTTGCTATGAGTCAGATGGCGACTCGACGGCACCTAACAACAACAGGTTATATATGATAAAAGTTAATTCATAAATTGGGCAAATAAGAGATCGACAACAATAAGACCAAGAATAATAATAAACCACAGTAAAATGTTCAGCATCATTTCTCCTGTCCTTGTTGTTGTTGTTGTTAGGTGCCATCGAGTCGGTATCCGACTCATAGCGACCCTCATAGGGTTTTCAATGGCTCAGTGCTTCAGAATTGCCTTGGGAGTGGATTGCCACATCCTTTTCCCATTTTTGTCGTGCTAGAGATTGAACTTGGGTTCTCAGAAAATACAGAGCAGTACTCTACCAGCTGAACTAAACCCCAGCCCAGAATGTGAGCTAAATAGTTGTCATTTCTTTGCTGGCATTTAATTACATAGCTTAATATGTCACAATGGCCTGCAGCTGTCGCACTGTGACATCTGATTCTGTCAGATCTCGGAAGCTAAGCAGGATTGGGCCTGGTTAGTACTTGGATGGGAGACCACCTGGGAACACCAGGTGCTGTAGGCTTGGGAGAAGGACCTGGCAACCCACTCCCAAAAATCAATACACCATTTAATTCCCTATGAATAGCAGAGAAGCACTGACGATAGTGTTTTGCCTGTTGTATGTAGGGTCGCTATGAGTTAGACACCCACTTGACGGCACCTAACAACAATAATATTTCATAGTATCCATGAAAAACATGAATACTTTAATAAAAGTTTAACAAATGTAAGTATAGAATGAGTCAGTATAGGAAAATCTTCATGTAATTTCATCATATGACAGTAAACTTCTTGTTTTTCTTTTCTAGGGTGCTCTGGAACAGGGCTCAAGTTCTCAGCTCATGGCTGTCCAATACACGGAAACTACAAGGATCAGGTAAGAAAGTATGGAAGCTCTTGGCCAGGGAAGTTGAAATGACTTATATTTTAATAAAATTGAAATCTACCCTTTTACCTTAAGTTTGTCCTCATCTGTGAGCTTTATATTAGTTTGTATATAACATATACTACTTTTGAAGAGTTGCAATAAAGCCAGATAATTTCAAAAGGTCACCTCTCTCAAATCCCTTAAATCCAGATTTAGTCAGAAACTAGTTCAGTCATAATTTTGCTGAAATTTTTAAATACACATAGCTCTCTGGTCCTTGATTTGCACCTATTTCACAAGCCTAGGTTAAATGGGAGAAGGATGTGACAGTCCACTTTGGAAGCAACCCTGAAACAATCAGCCATTGAAAACCATATGAATAGCAGAGAAGCACTGACATAGTGCTGGGCATTGCAGTGTCAGGGAATGTTTTATTCTGATGTACATAGGGTTGCTGTGAGTCGGACCCAACTTGAAGGCACCTAACAATGATATCAGGGGAGGGTAATACTGTTTTTTGACTGCTTTGTGCCAAGTGTCTTGGGAGGTGCTTTTACATGCTTTGATCTTTAAATCCATATAATTTGAAGTGTTTTTTCTATGTGGAAAAATTAGGCAAGTCATTAATTTTCTGTCATTTTCAGAGTCATAGAACCACTTGGCAGAGCCAGAATTAAGACCCTAGTTTAGACTTAAAACTCATTTTTCACTATACAGGACAACTTAAGATTTTGAAAGATTCCAAAGAGAGTACTGTACCCGGAAGTTTAAATATCTTCACCAAGACATATCTAACTAAAAAGAGAGCTAATATAGGAGGTGATACAGTGTCATGACTAAAAGGCTAAATACAGAGTTAGGTGGAGTTCAGAGATAGCTCTGTGTTTTATTGCTCTATGGTTCAAGCAAATTTATATAATTGAAGTTTAGTTATCTACAAAATTTTGGTTGCACAGAGTTAATATAATAGCATAAGATATTTAAAGCTCTTAAGAACAATGCCAATCGCAGTGGCTCCTGTAATCCCAGTGATTCGGGAGGCAGAAGCAGGAGGATTGCAAGTTCAAGACCAGAGGCAGTCTGCATAATTTAGCAAGACCCTGTCTCACAAAAGTAAAAAAAATGGGCTAGGAGTGCAGCTCGCCTGCAGCCATAGCCCTGTGACATCTGATCCCATCAGATCTTGGAAGCTAAGCAGGGTCGGGCCTGATTAGTACTTGGATGGGAGACGGCCTGGGAACACCAGGTGTTGTAGGCTTGGGAGACGGACCTGGTAACCCACTCCCAAAAATCAATCCGCCATTGAAAACCCTTTGAACAGCAGAGAAGCACTGACAATAGTGTTTTGCTTGTTGTATGTAGGGTTGCTATGAGTTGGATACCGGCTCGAGGGCATCTAACAACAACAACAGGAGTACAGCTCAGTGGTCCAGGACATGCAGAGCATGCAAGTGCGAGGCCCCAAGTTCAACCCCCAGTACTGCGAACAAAACAAAACAAAACAAAAACTCTAAGAACAGTGTTTGGCATATATTATTAAGTGCTCTCACAAATGTAAATGATTATGTGATGATATTGACAACAGTATCATTGAAGTCAAAGTGAAGAATCTGAAGTTCTATCTGTAGCTCTACCACACACAGATTTATAATTTACTTAATATTAACACTTAATGTCTGTGTGCCTGACAGTGTTCCAGGCACTGAGAAAAATATATCTCTTCAGTAAAAATGGAAATTGAAAGATGTTTGTTTATTTATTTATCTGTTCATCCATTTATTTGTTTATTTGTAACCAGACCTCTGTACATTTCCCAGACTGGCCTGGAACCCCTTACGTAGCTCAGGCTGTCCTCAAACTTGCCATCCTCCTGCCTCAGCCTCCCAAGACCTAGGATTACAGGTATATGTCACAATGCCCAGCTGAAAGCTATTTTATCCATCATCTTATTAATTGAGACTTCCTATTAAATGGCAAGGAGTAGCAAGTCAGTAATTATGAATGTTTAAAATCCTGAGATTTTATTATCCTTTTCAAATGTATAATTCAAATATATTTATATAGTAACTAATAATTCTCTGTTAACCAGAATTCATTCAATTGCTATGTATTTATTTTCAAAATATATCAATATTTTGATCCATGATCGTGATGGCATAGTTTTTCTTCATTAGGTAAAAATGTATTTAATGAATTGCACTCAGTTCTTATTCATGAATCCACATCGTATTTATGGATTCCGTATTTGCTGATCTGCCTACTTACTAAAATTTATTTGTAACTCTGCAAATCAATACTTGCAGTGCTTTTGTGGTCATTTGCAAATGTGCGTTGATGTTCTCGGTAAGGGTGAACCAGGCAATGTCCTTCCTTCCTCTTTTCGCCTCAGTGTAAATGAAGTTGTTTTCCCCATCTGCTTAGGTCATGTTTTCCATATTTTTATGCTTTCCAATGGTGATGTTGCGATTTAAAATATCCTCAAGCACATTGCTGGACTGCCATCTAGTATTTCCAAGCCCAAGGAGGCTGCAGTGTACCCTCTGGAGAAAATACATGTGTGGGATAAGTTTCATCCAGGCCTGAGTTATGCTGTTGGCTCTGAGTTCAGTGTTAATGAATAAATAGTGTATTTTAGAAAGGTGTCCTTAACTGGAAACATACATAAATAAAGTTACCTATTGATTGACAAATATTTGTAACCTTCCAGAGGCTTGCAGGAACCTAATTCTGCATTTCTCTTAGGAGAATGGTTCAGGATTTATTAATTCAGTATCGGCAGTGGCTTTTTAGAACACAGCTACCAAAATAACAATAATTGACTGTATATCCAAAATACTGTGATCAAAAATGGCCTAATGAGCAAATGGGATTATTTCAAAGGAAGGTCTTATGACTCATTTATAATTTCTATTTAGGTCAGTTTTCTTCTATTAAGTTAATAATGTTTGACACATAAAAGTTTTCTCTGGAGAAAAATGAAGCATTACAAGACCTTTTTTATTCTTCTGGATGTTGGCTTATTGTGCTAACAGTAAAACACTGAAAATATTATTAAGAACAATATTAGTATCACTTGACTCTGTCTTTTAGGGTGCAATATAGTCTGAAGTACATTAACTTTAGTTTTTAATTTTATCAAGACACGTAGATGGTGCTTTTCATATCAATGGCTAGCAATTGTGGAGTGACTTTTATGGAACAGGGCTTATGCTTGGCACTTCACATACATAAGATCTCGGACCCCGGTAACAATCCTGCAAGGTTTATGTGGTTATCTTCATTTCACTGAGGAGGAAACTGAGGTTGCTCAGAGAGGTTGATGTCCTTAACAATACCCACTGGAGGAGGAGTAGAGCAGGAATTCAAAGCCTACTCTGTTTCTAAATCCTAAACTGTTTCCACCTTTCATCCAGCCTCATAGGCAAGCTCATCTTCTCATATTTGACAGAATGGTAAAAAAGAGCTTTTCCTCATACATACTTTGTTGTTGTTAGGTGCCATCAAGTCACGTCTGACTCATAATGTCCCTATGTACAACAGAACAAAACACTCCCTGACACTGTGCCATGCCCAGCACTTCACCCATGCTTCTCTGCTATTCATAGGATTTTCAATGGCTGATTTTTGGGGGATTGTTTTAGGAATGGGCTGCCAAGTTCTTCTCCCATTTTATGTAGTGCTGGAGATTGAACCCAGCACCTCAGAGCACATAGAGCTGCACTCTATCAACTGAGCTGAACCCCAGCCCCCTACACCTACTTTATTATGAAAAAGTTTAAATCGTGTAATTTTATGCAGAAATCTTTGTTTTCTGACACTTTTATTATTTTTATATGTTTTACAATGTCCTTGACCATCTACTACATTTTGGAACCTTGATTGGCAAATGAGAATTTTAGTTGTAGTGAAGTAGATAAGTATCTTGGAGTTTTCAAAAGTGTTACTGCCAGACGAGCATGTTTATTGCAGCCCATTCACAATAGCCAAGAAATAGAAACAACCTAAATGTCAATCAGTTGATGAGTAGGTAAAGAAAATAAAGCATATATACACAGTGTAATACTGTCCAGTCATAAAAAGGATGAAATTCCAAGATTTATAAAAACATGACTGGAACTGGAAGGCATACTCCAGACACAGAATGACAAATACCACATGAATCACATTCATATAAGGAAAACAAAAATGCTGATCCTAGAAGTTGACAGTAGAGTGGTAGTTACCAGAGGCTGGGGGGATTGGAGGGAAGGGAGGGATCAGGAAAGGTTGATCATTAAGTACTAAGTTGTAGTTACATGCGAGAAAAAAGTTTTGGTGCTCTTTTGAACATTAGGGTAACCACTTTTATTTCAAAAAAGGTAGAAAAAAGGTTCCTACATGTTTTTACCATAAAGAAATGATAAGACTGGAGATGTAGCTCAGTGGTAGAGGACTTGTCTAGCGTGCACAAGACTGGGTTCTCTCCCTAGTGCACAAAACAAAAACGACAATGAAAGAAATGATAAATGTTTGAAGGGAGGAGCAAACTTACTCTGATTTGCACATTAACACCTTGTATACATGTATCAAAACATCACATGGTAGCCTCTAAATATAGACAATTTTTATGTTCAAATTAAAAATAATTTAAAAAGTTACCACCAAAATGCTATTAATATTTTGTTTGAAAGAAACTTTTATAGCTGAGACATCGCCTTAAAATGAGAAGTCTTTTGGCAGGACTTGAAAATTTTAACTTGCAGATAATGCTTTACTTTTTGCTTACTTTAATAGGAACTCAGGGAATGAGCTGCAAGTGTATTATGCTTCACCCAGAAGTTACCAAGACTTTTTTGAAGCCATCCACAGAAGGGGAGACACATTTTACGTTGTGTCTTTTCGAAGGGTAAGTTCATTTTGAAAGAACAAAGCAAATATTTTTGAATGCCTGCTGTGTATAAGATATTAGGGTGAATATTGTGGAAGATACAAAGATGTGAGAGATAGAAAGCAATGTAAAATAAATTATGTGAATAGAACTGTCTGAGTGCTGTGCTGCATGCTTGACTTTCAGCTGTTCAGTTGTGGAACTTGTATCAGGCTCTGCATTTATATAGAGACAATCTAAGCTACATATTGACTTTTATTCTTTGTCATCTCTGTAGCCACCCTGTTTGTTATAACCAAAGCATATTGGTTATTTCTGCAACCCTGTGATGAATTGTCTGATCTAAACAGGACTGATTTATTTTGACTCACAGTTTGGAAGGTTCAGTCTCTCACGGATGACTGTTGTTTGTGAATCCATGACAAGGTAGACCATCATGGCATTATGGTTGAAGGAGTAGGTGGCAGGGTCTCCTCACTTCATGGCAGACAGGAAGCAGAAAGTAAGACAGGAACTGGGGGCCAGGTATACCCTATAAAGGCCCAGTACCAGTGCCCTATGTCTTTCTGGTAGGCCTCACCTTCTGATGTTTCCACAACCTACCAAAATAGTGCCACCAGCTGGGGACCAAACATTCAAACACATGAGCCTTTGGGGCAAGGAGGACGTTCCATCTTCAAACCATAACACAAAAGTTTACTTTTCTGTAAAACATAAAAATTTCCTGTTTAGCCTCTTTAAACCAGTTCTCATTTGGTTATTGAAAAATAAACTTCTGAAATGTACATTTAAGATGAATCATGGACTGATTAATATATTAATTGTGGAATGTTTAGATCTGTGTTCCTGAGATTATCTAATCCTCTTTCCTTTTTATTATCATTTTCCCTTGTTAGTGAATAATGTGTTAATCAGGTTATGGAAATTTAAATGTTTATGCTAGCATTTTCTCTCTCTTTTTTTTTTTTTTTTGAAAATTCTTATTGGTAGTTTTTAATATACTAGCATTTTCTAATGTTACAAATATTAGACTAAATGGGAAAAGTCCATAGCTTTTTATAGTCCATCTATTTTTCCTATAAAATGGCAATGTAGTCTTCATAAAGTTGCCATGCTACCATCTCTGTTACAGTGCTATATGTTAAACCAGGAAAACCTAAATGAGTTAGAATTCCTCAGTGGTTTATATCTCAAGCCATGGTTTTTTTTTTTTTATTTTTTAAAGAAAGAATGTAGGGGGTGTTTGGTTAGAAATAAGTACGTGCTAATAGTAGAACAAGCAGTTCATTCTCTGATTACTGCTGCCACTCACTGAAATTCTCAGTTAACTAGTTAATTGTTTTCCTAAACTATAAATATCTAGCAGCTTAGGATTTCAGGACCAGAGTTTTGGCATTTGAAGATGAAGGAGATCAAATGTTTTATGTATTTTCAGTTGCTATTCAGAATACTTGGAGATTTGGAATACTTTAGCCATGGCATCTCATGATCTCTGTCTTTTCACAAAATTCCTTGTGCTAACCTTGTTCTCTTAGACAGTTGGTATATTTATGTGTTGTACTCACCTTAAAGCTCCTTTTGAACAGCAAGGGGGCAGCTGAGAACAGGCTTTCAGCAAAGCTCCAACTGTATGGACTGGTACGAGCTAACTCTTTGCTTTCCTATTGACACGTGTGTTTAAGGAGATGGGAAAAGTAAACTTTTAAAAACAGAATCTAGCACTGTATGGTGACCTGAAGGATGTTAAAACAAATCTGTTAGCTGGGCATGATGGCTCACGCTTGTAATCCCAGCAACTTGGGAGACACAGGCAGGAGGATCACAAGTTTGAGGACAGAGGCAGCCTGAATAACTTAGTGAGTCCCTCTCTCAAGATAAAAAAATTAAATACAGGCTGGAGGTGGAGCCCAGTGGTAGAGCACTTGCAAAGTATGTGTGAGGCCCTAGGTTCAACTTCAAGTACTACACACACACACACAAAAGTATTGAAATGTATGTTCTAGAACTTACTAAAGAAGAATTTTGTTGACCCTCAAATAGCCAAATAGTTTTTCTTACTTTTTAAACAGTTCAGAATACTGTATTATTTGATCAAAACAGTACAATGTATATTAGAAGTAGCAACTGGTAAGCCATGAATTGAAGTTATGGTTAATGTTTTTCTTAAGAAGAGAACAAATATTTTTTTTAGCAGAGAATCATATGTGTAAAGGGACTGTATGGTTTTTTTTTTAATAATAGAAGATGAATAGTGTTCTTTAAAAAAATACATGAAATGTATTTCTTCCATGCACAAAAAAACTATTTCTCTTTAGTTTACTTTGAGAAGTGCTATTGAAAAATTAACTCTCCCTCCTACTCTTTGTTGTTCAGGCAGTCTGTTAAGACTGTTTCTTACATTCTCGTTGGATCTTTGATTTTCTAATTACTGATTCATCACTTTTGACATTTTATATCAAGGAAGAGTAAGGATAAACCTAAAACTAATTAGATTACAGTAGTTACAATATATTTCTTTTTTCATTTTTTTTCTTGTTTTAACTATAGGGAAAAGGAAGTTAATTTTATTGCAGTGACTATAAACTATGTCACAAGGTAGGAATTTAGTTCTTAAATACCTAGATTGTTCTTTTTGCTCTTGTGAAAATGAAAATAGAAGTAATGAATTACCTCATCCTCTGTCTTTTCTTCCATCTTTCAGTGTAAAATACTTTCCTAACAGTTTCATCCAAAAGCATGTGGCACCACTTCTTGTGCAGGAGGATATAAACCTTTCTTCTACATAGGTTCTTAATTTCATTGACAGAGATTATTGTGTTGGAAACTAGGGAATGTAGAGTTTGTGAAGCCCCAAGTTTCTGTCTAGCATGGACCAGACATTTATAATAGAGCCAATAAGCAAGCCATATTGTTTTCTTTTATAATTAAACATACGGTGAACAAAATGTTTTAGTATTGAAAGAAGTAGAAGTAGCCATTGGCTGTTCATTGTATCATTATTTAATAAACCGTCACTCTCCCAAACTTGGACCCCTTTCCTGCCCACATTCCTGTGCCCTTTAATCTCTTCTCAGTTGAGCTGCTGGCATTATTTTCTCTAAAGCAGGCACACTCCTGGATAACTACTGAGTTTCTGTTCTAGGTTAGCAAGAAGGAATGCTTCTGATGCCAGACATCCTGACAAAGGCTCAAATCGTTTCCTGTCTTTGACTTTAGAAGTTTTTACCTCCAGCACAGTGACCAGTTCTGCTCTTTGTTGAGTGCAGTTTTTCTTGACTTCCGTTCCTATCAGTACCTTGCCTTTCCCCTCTATCTTTCAGTTGTTCTAATATGATCTGGAGGGTGGGGGTGACAAATAACATTTCTCAAACTCCCAAGCCACTTTGAATGTGTTAGAACTGGGACACAAATAAGAAAAAAATATAATTAATGTTTGCTTTTTAAGGTGTTTTATATGATAGTCTGTTTTGGGAGGGAGTGGATAGATTAAAAAGTATAACAAAGTGAATTCAAGAGCATGGGACAGAAACAAATATTGAAGAAAGCTCAAGTAAAGTTAGATAAGAAAGTGATTCCAAAGAAGGAGAAAAGAAAACATTAAGAATAAAGATGGAAAATAATATTAATCTGTCATTTCAATAAACACTGAAATGCCATCCTTAACTGCCTCTTTGTTCTTCAGTAATACCCACAGAAAGGACTTTTGAAGGTCTTCCTGGGCAGTGTCCCCTTAGGAACAGGTCCTGATTCAGTTAGCTGTGTCAGCTTGCCATATCATCCCTGCTCCTTTGGTATTTCTTTTCCAAATGAAATAGATGCCCACTTTCAGGACACTTTTTATTTCATATTTTCCATTTTAAGTACCTATCCTTCACATCAGAAGCGAGTACTTTAAAGTGTCTTTTTATCTGTTTCAAATACGTGCATAGTATAAGAGAAGAGCCTAGGCTGCAGCTGTCTGCCTGCCGCAGAGATGTCTCTCCCTCTGTTTCCAAGCACTGTAAAGTTAGTTCCATATTTGGACATTTCACTCCTCCTTGGTTGCTTATAAAACATTTATGAGCAGATCGCATACATGGTATGGGTTGTAAGGATAGCTTTCAGCAGTAGGACTTACTGTGAGAGATGTGGGCCTTGAAGAAGCAGAGGAACCTGGCTCAGCAGCCAAATCGTCCCTCTGTGCTGTGGCTCGTAGACTGGAATGGACAGCAGTCCTCACAGAGATTGGAAATAATAATTTGTTGCCATTCCTGATTCAGCAGCTGCTGTGATGATTCCACTTGGTCTTTTTCACACATGGATGGATCAAACTCTCCAAACACAAAAAGGATCTAATCGGGTAGTTGGTCACCATCTCAGGGGAGAACTGCTGTGGCAAGCAGTCTTGGCACCTAGGCTGTGGGCCGTTCCTTTGTGACCAGGGAAATGAAGCTGGCTTGGTTAAATGTACTCCTTTGCTTTATAAGCCTGCAACTTCACACAGAAGGATGAGCCTGGGGCCACACTTGTGAGAAAATGCTTGCAGCAGGCCATTTGAGCCTTTATAAACTTTATTATACCGCACAACCTGCTTTATTATTTTTTAATTCTTCCTTCTATAGATGCCTAGTTGTTTGATCTGAAAGACTCATCTTCTTATCTATATTATAAGCCCCTTAAAGGCAGGAAGTTGCATATGTTTTTTTATTACTACCCTTGATACTCAGCACAATGCTTATAACTCAGTGCTTATCAGACAGAATCGTTTTAGTTTATTTCACTGAGAGAAGTCACAGTGATGGAAGTTCATTGCTTTTCTTGATCATTTAGAAGGTATTTTTACATTGTCTTGCTTAAAGAAATTTCAATCTGTTTTATTGATTCAAGAATTAACATAAATAGTATTGAATCAAGCAGAAAGTTCAATGACCTCCCTTTTATCCATTTATGGTTGTGCTGGCCAGAGATATATTAGCTTTTTTTTTTTTTTTTTTTTTTGCAGTATTGGAGGTTGAACCCAGGGCTTCATGCTTGCATGCTTTTCAAGTGCAGTACCACTGATCTGCACCCTTAGCCCACTTGTTTTTACTTTTTTGAGACAGAGTCTCGATAAATTATGCAGACTGCCTCTAGTCTCGAACTTGCGATCCTCCTGCCTCTGCCTCCTGAGCCTCTGGGATCACAGGCGCGTGCCACCGCACTTGGCCTTAAATAAATATTTTGTAGAGGCATTTTGGAATAGAATAATAGACTTCTCTGCTGCTTTGTTGTTGTTGATGTTTTGAGAAGGAATAGTGTCTAGTGTCAGTGCAGATTCATTTAAGAGTCAGAAACTTGACACTTTGGACAAACAGTAGGAAATGCTCTGATTATTTGTTTAAAATGTTTGCCAAAGGTTTATTCCCATAGATGGCCATGAAAACAATTCACAAAGTGGAAATATTTCCTAAATTAACACCTTATACATGAAGAATGGCGTTATTTCTTCTTCATCTTCTTCCTCCTCTTCCTCCTCTGATCCACCCTCTCCTCCTCACCTTCCTTCTGTTCTTCCCCCTCCCCTCCTATTTGGAGGTTGAATCAACCTTGCTAGGCAAGTGCTGGACCACTGAGTTGCATCCTCAGCCCCTTTTTCATTTTTTACTTTTGAGACAGGTCTTCAGCAGGTTGCCTCTGGCCTCAAACTTGTTATCTTCCTGCTGTAGTCTCCTGAGTCACTGAGATTACAGTTGTGTAACCACAGCACCTGGCTAAGAATGGCATATTTTCTTAATGCATATTATTTATTTCTTAGAAAGTTATATTTTGTGTGTAATCATATATATAAAGTCAATAATTTTATATTATATATGTATTTTATGTACATATAAAAATATCTTCAGAAGCAGGAGAAATTTTTAAAGTCTACTTTAAAAGTACACAGCTCCTTTTATTTCTGAGACTTTACAACTTGAACTTACCCATGGTTGTTGGAGTTTGGCTGTTTTCTTATCTCCATTCTCATGGCTTTTCAGCCACATTCTAGCCAGAAAAAATGTGAATAAATGAGTTTCGAAAGATAGTTTCATTGTTAAAAAAAAAAGTCTTAGAAGAGGGTCTTTTAAAAACCTTTTAGAAGGTTTTTTTCTAATTGGTTTTTAACTTTTGTTAAAATATACTCTCATTCAGGTCTAAAGCACCTTATAAAAAATAAAGCAGACTTGTCTAAGTAGGTTTACTTAAATATTATAACAAAATTCTTTTTATATATCCTTTTCCTGTTTTATTTCATTATATACATACATGGACACATTTAATGTGTATAAACTCTGTAGTTCACAAAACTCTTTCCTGTACATAACCGGATTAGTTCCTTGCATGTAATCATGAAAGTATTTCTAGTCTTATTTTACTGATGGAAAAACTCAAGCAAAGAGAGGTTAAATAGCTTAAGGATATAAAAACAATAAGCATTAGAACTAGGGCAAAGGCCAAGTGCAGTAATGGCACACTGTAATCTTGGCCCTAATGAGGCAGAGTCAGGAGGATCATGAGTTCAAGGCCAGCCTGGGTTATATAGGGAGATCCTGTCTCAAAAAGCAAAACCCAATACCAGAACCAAACAAATCAAAAACTAGGTCAACAGTTGAAAAATTCTAATTTAAAACATTGAGGTTTTTTTTCTTTGCATTCTGGTGATTTTATTTAAAATATCTAGTGCCTTTAAATATTTTACAGATTATATGAATAACACACCATTCTAGCTCTGCCAAATCAGCTAGACAGTTTTGGTGGAGTTATTATACAACCTAAATTCTTTTTGCTTATTAAAATTACCTGATTGTAGTAAGTACATTATGTCATACTTTCATAATACTAAAGAAGAACTTAATGGTCTGAGATTATAATGTAGTTTGCGATTTTAAATATGAGAATAAAATAAATAGGCCTTGAAAGCCTCTTTTTCTAAAACAATATCTGAAATTCCCAACATGTTGGAAAAGGAATGTCTTTGCTGTGTAGTTTAGCTGAGGGTGGTGGCACACGCCTGTTGTCCTACCACTCCAGAGGCAGACGCAGGAGGATCATCTCAAGTTCAAGGCCAACCTGGCCTACATAAGCAAGACTCTATCTCAAGAACACCCAAAAAACAAACAAAAAAAAACACCTAATATTAGCTCTAGAGCTTCTCTGTGAGCCAGACCCAACTTGATGTACCTAACAACAACAACAACAACAACAGAGAGCTTCTCATTGGGAAGAGTATTTGTGTATGTGTATGTGTAAATATATTTTATTATGGATTTTTTATGTGGCATGCAAGATCCTTGAGATCAGAAACTTTTGATTTGAAACTCTTTGTTAAGTTTGATTTACTGTTTTGTGGTTTTAAGGGATTCAGTAATTTGTTCTTTGGCTTTATAACAGATTGCTAGCTGACATTTAAAAAAAAAAAAAAAAAAGGCCTTTCGGGCTGGGGATGTAGCTCAGTGGTAGACGCACTTGCCTAGAATTTGCTGAGGCCCTGAGTTCAATCCCCTGTACCAAAAATGTGTAAAACAAAGCCAAACAAAACAATTTTCTATTTTGACTTTTCATCTGCAAACTGTAAAATAGATTACTTTATGATTGAAAAGTGATTGTTCAATAGTCTATGTAACTAGACTTGTGCACAAAACAACCATGACACAAAGAATAATTTTTAATTTTTAAAAATTTTAATTGATATATAACAATTGAAAAAATTTATGAGGTACAATACATGTCCACAATGTGTGATGATTATACTAGAGTAATTGGCATAGCCATCGCCTCAAACAGTTCTTAGGGTTGGGAACATCAAAATCCTCTCTACTACCTGTTTTGAAATGTACAGGTAACTGTTGTTACCTGTAATTATCTACTGTGCTATAGAACTTTACAAGTTAATTCCTCCTACCCTGTGCTCTACTGTACCACTAATAATTCCTTTCCATCCTTCTCTCCGTCCCAGTCTCATACCAACAAACCAAATGCAAATTCATGAACACAAGCCTTCAGAATTCTCAGAATAGTGGACAGATTCATCTGAGTCAAGATAATTCTTCAACTATTCATTATTTATGCACTTTACTTAGTAGTCTTATTATTTTATAATGTAATGTCCATATGCTTTTGTTTAATTTCTGCTTTTTAGGCTGCATTCCTTCTCTGGGCAGGGATGAGGTCTTTTCATTAGTTTTTTACAAGATCTCTTATAATGCATTGTAGACTGTGCAGAGCAAGGCCTAAATAAGTGTTGATTGCTCAGACTACTGTGTATTTGTGCTCTTTCACCTTTTTAAAAAATATCCTGTTGCTCAAAAGATTATTGGAGGTCTGGTTTATAGAAAAAAAAGAGGACATTTTTCTTAATGAATGTTTAAAATTATTCTTATAATTTGGATAAGAATGGAAGTATTTAAAATACACAGTCTGCTTGAATGTACATGAACCTTTAGCAGTGGATTAGAATTGTTCCTGGACTACTTTTAAGGTTACCCTGAGAACCTGCCATGGTGGCACACACCTGAAATCCCAGCACTCAGAAGGCTGAAGCAAAAGGATTACAAGTGCATATGAACACCCTCCCCTACACATCTGTCAGTTTGCCGCACTGTAGGGGCTTGTGTGTTGTGATGAGGCTGAGAGCTCTGCCTCGGACATGACCTCAGACATGAGCAAGGTTACCCATGGTGGACAGGTTTTCAGCTGAGCTTCCAGACTAAGACAGACTAGGGAGTAGGACCTGGCGAACCACTCCCAAAACAACTAGCCACTGAAAACCCTATGAAAAGCAAAGAAACACTATCAGATATAGTACCAGAAAATGAGCCCCCCAGGTTGGAAAGCACTCAAAAGACTACT
>VMDO01030184.1:0-21644 GCA_007922755.1 Pedetes capensis | reverse complement strand
TTGTCTTTCATAATCCGTACTATGTTAGATTTTTCCTTTTTCTTTTTGATGAGATTTGCCAGAGGGGTGTCTATCTTATTAAACTTTTCAAAGAACCAACTCTTAGTCTTATTAATTTTTTGAATTATCTCTTTAGATTCTAATTGAGATATTTCTCCCTTTATTTTTGTAATTTCCCTCTGTATGTTCCGTTTAGGGTGGTTTTTATTATTATTATTATTATTTTGTTCTTGTTAGGTGCTCTCAAGTCAGGTCCAACTCATAGCAACCCTCAGAGGATTTTCAATGGCTGATTGTTTTGGTGTTTTTGGGAGTGGACTGCCATGCCCTTATCTCAGTTTTGCAGTGCTAGGGATCAAACTTGGGGTCCTCAGAGAGTGCAGAGCAGCACTTTACCAACTGGGCTAAACCTCAGTCCCAAATACTAACATTGTTGTTGTTGTTAGGTGCCATCGAGTCGGTATCTGACTCATAGCTACCCTCTGTACAACAGGAGAAACACTATGGTCAGTGCTTCTCTGCTGTTCATAGGGTTTTCAATGGCAGATTGTTTTTTGGGAGGGGGTTGCCAGGTCCTTCTCCCAAGCCTACAACTTCTGGTGTTCCCAGGCGGTCTCCCATCCAAGTACTAACCAGGCCCAACCCTGCTTAGCTTCCGAGATCTGACGGGATCAGATGCCACAGGGCTACAGTTGCAGACAAATACTAACATAGGAATGCTAATTAATGTGAAACTTTCATTTTTCTTTTTAAATTAATATATCAGCATTTTCATTTCATACATCAATTTGATAAAGTCAGTTACTATGATTCTACTTGTTGGTGGTATTGTTGTTAGGCACTGTCGAGTTGGGTTCAACTCATAGTGACCCTTTGTACAACAGATAGAACACTCCTCAACACTGTGCCATGCCTGGCACCATTGTCAGGGCTTCTCTGCTACTCATAGGCTGATTGTTTCTGGAGTGGGCTGGCAAGTCCTTTCCCAGTCTACAACACCCAGTATTCCCAGGCAGTCTCCTATCCAAGTACTAACAAGTACTGACCCTGCTTAGCTTCTGAGATCTGATGGGGTTGGACGCCAGGGTGGTATGGCTGTAGTGTGTGATTCTACTAGTACTAAAAAAATTAAAAATCTGAGTTTCTGAGACTGCAAAACTGATGATAGTACCCTGGGCTTTGAAAAATTCAAGATAAATGGTGCCCTGTGAAGCCTTGTGAAAAGCTAAGTAATTCTTTTCTGGTGATATCTTGAACTTCACACTGGCTATAGGTCTCTTCTGTTTGAATTTGGAATGTCATACTGATCTCTAATGAATCACAGAACTATTACTAAAACTCAGATGCTTCTGCATTCCATAGCTACAGAGAGAATCCTCTTTTTCTCTATTTTATCTATTTTTACTTCAAATGTCTATATCTTAGAAAGTAATGTCATAGATCCAACTATATGGAAATGGTCTTTATTTTCCCTTCAGACCACAAGATCCTTCAGTAGTACCTAAGCAGATATGAAGGAGTTAACTAGCCTAGAAGGAAGATGAAGTACTGTGGATTTTAACTTTTTCTTTGAGTTTTCATATTCCTCCTCTGTTTCTTACTCTGAGTATTGGTGCCATCAGTGTTTTTAATAGCTACCAATTCAAAGAGTACTTATAAATTTAACCATTAATAACATTTTTATTATAAACAATAATTATTTTATCGGGCCATTACAGTTTTCATTGGACTATATACATTCTCTTTATTTTGCCCTGTACTTATATAATTGTTACAATATGCCTTTGGGTTCTATGAAATTGAAAACATCTGTGTACTAATTTTATTCTCTTTCATATAGTAAAGGCATATCAGGAAGGAGATGTTCATTACAAGTTGATATACCAATTTCTGTTTTTGTAGCATTGTCCCAGATCTTTTGTATTATTATTCCTTACTCCTATCTTATTTTCCCCAAGCACACATCCTTAAATTAGTTCTGATTTTCTTGCTCATGCTTGCCATTGTAACCATGAAATCCAAAGGGGCATACTTCCAAAACATGTCCATAACTGTATCATTGATCATAAAAGTTCTGCTTTAGTCCTGAAGAATGAAAAAGATAAAATTATTTTTAAGTCTCTAAGCCACAGGGATAGCTATTATGCCATTCACAGCCCTAGAGCACGGCAAGTTAGGGGCTGAAAATAGATTTCATCAAAATGAATTCACAATTTTAACCTGCACCGTGCCATCAGGAAGAGAGGTATAAATAAGAGATTTTACCACTTAGTTTTTTAATCAATCAAAAAATAAAACCAGAGCTGGGCGCGGTGGTGCACGCCTGTAATCCCAGCGGCTCGGGAGGCGGAGAGAGGAGGACCGCAAGTTTGAGACCAGAGGCAGTCTGCGTAATTTAGCGAGACCCTGTCTTGAACAGTAAAAAAATAAAAATAAAAAAGGGCTGAGGGTGCAGCTCAGTGGTCCAGCACTTGCAGAGCATGCAAGCGCTCGGCCCTGGGTTCAATTTCCAGTACCACAAATAAATAAATAAATAAATAAACAAACAAACAATCCAGGAATCAGCAGATGAGTATCAAGTTACTAATGTTATTACTAACAAATGAAGAATTTGAGAATGTAACTTCTTTCATGAGCCATTTGCTTCTTTATATTTATCTCCTAAATGGGCAAGATTAACTTATCCACCCACAGTTAACTGTACACTGAAGCAGACCTCACCACATGGGGTACCTGGATCTAAAAGAACAGAACTAACAAGTATCCCTTGCAAGTAATTCAGAAAGGAAAACAAAGAGAAAGTGCCTGATCTATGAATGCCCAAGTTTTTCTCCAAAATTCATCAATAAAGTATATCATTTCCCTCTCTGCTCCTTTAAATACCTGGAGTCGGGGTAGGGTGAATAATGGAGAGTAGATAGATACATGCTAGGATTGGCACACTAACTGATGTCCTTCCACATAGAAGGAAACATCAGGAGAATACAATAAATGGTTCCCTTTAAAAGTACCAAAGCATTTCATTACATCATCCTTACCCCACCTCTTCCTCTTTTTTTTTTTTTTTTTTTTTGGTACTAAGAGGTTGAACCCAGGGCCTTGGGCTTTGCAAGTGCTGTACCACTGAGCTCTACCCCTAGCCCTTTTTTTTTTTTTTTTTTTTTTTTTAGTTTTTGAGACAGGGTTTCTCTAAATTACACAGACAGCCTCTGGTCTAGAACTTGCAATCCTCCTGCCTCTGCCTCCTGAGTCGCTGGGATTACAGTTGTGTGTCATTGCACCTGGCTCCCTCTTTTCTTTTTTTGAAGAGAATTCTCTTTGTATTTCAGCTTATTATTTTTAATTACTTCAGTTGTTGTTGTTGTTAGGTGCTGTCGAGTCAGTATCTGACTCATAGCAACCCTGCGTAGAACAGGCGATACATTAATATCAGTGCTTCTCTGCTGTTCATAGGGTTTTCAATGGCAGATTGATTTTTGGGAGTGGGTTTCCAGGTCCTTCTCCCAAGCCTACAGTATCTGGTGTTCCCAGGTGGTCTTCCATCCAAGTACTAACCAGGTGCAACCCTGCTTAGCTTCTGAGATCTAACGGGATTGGATTCCACAGGGCTATGGCTACAGGTCCAATTATTTCAGTGGTACAATTTTAAAGTATAAAAATTGTATGGTCATTTGAAAAATCATTTTAAAGCAACTTTCAGGTAAATAATGTTATGTTTATAAAGAACTAGAAAAATTCAAGATCCCTTTCTGTCCAGGCAAAATTAAGAGGTTATTTTGAAAGATTTTATCATGTACTTTCAAAATACATTTGCTTCATATTTACATGATTATACACTAAATACAATTTTACAGTGCCCCTTTTCTTTTTGGCAGCACTTGAGGCTTGAACTCAGGGCCTCATGCATGCTAGACAAGTGCTCCACCCCGGAGATACAGCCCCAGTCCCTTGTTTTTGTTTTTATTTTCAGATAAGGTTTTAGTAAGTTATCTAGGACGGGTCTGACCTCAAACTCATGATCCTCCTGCCTCAGTCTCCCTAGTAGCTGGGATTACAGGTGTGTGCCACAGCATCTGGCTTATCATGCCCTTTTTCACTAATGTTTTGAGTATGTCTCTAAGCCCTTAAATTTTTTCCTAAATACTATCTTAAAGGCCACATATTACTTAATTCAAAATATCTCAAAATATATTTAATTACTTGATTTTTATGGGATATTTAATTTTCTCTATTATTCATAATGAAGCTTGGGTTTAGCTCATTTGGTAGAGTGTTGATCACTCTCTGAGGACACAGGTTTGATCTCCAACACCACAAAAATGGGAGAAAGACATGTCAATCCACTCGAAGCAACTCTGAAACAAACAGCCATTGAAAACCCTATGAAGGGTCACTATGAGTCAGACCCAACTCAGTGACACCTACCACCACCAACATTATTCATAATACTGAAATAAATACCTTTGTGGATAAAATTTGGCATTTAAGATTATTTCATTGAGACCAGGAAATCTTGGCAAGTACTATGTTGCTGTTGTTGTTGTTGTTGTTGTTGTTTTGTTAGGTGTTGTTGTTGTTGTTGTGTCTGACTCCTAGTGACCCTCATAGGGTTTTCAATGGCTGATTGTTTCAGGATTGCTTTGGCAGTGGATTGCTATGTCCTGCTCCCATTTTTGTGGTGCTGAGAATCGAACTCAGGACCTCAGGCTGCAGAGTGGTGCTCTACCAACTGAGCTAAATTCCAGCCCCCAGCAAGTACTATAGTCAACTTTAAAGTTTTTGATATATGACACTGAAAACCTTTCCCCAACTTTTACACCCCTTAATACTTTCTATTAATATGAAAATATCTGTCTCACTCCATCCTTCCTACAATTTAATGCATTAGAAATGGGAGCTTATTTTCATTTTCATTGTATATTTTTAACAGTGAATGAATAAATCTTTTTGCTGTTATGAATACATGATATCCATTAGCACTTCCTGTATTGAGAATTACTGAAGCACTGTACTGACAAGTCGCTCTTGAAAAGCTGTGGTCTCGGGTCCCTGATCTAAACTAGAGTCCTGGAATTCAGGCATAGGGAAGGGACTGACTGGTATAGGTAAAGATTGTATCACCTACAGGAAAAAGATGCCTGAATACAGCCTCTGGAGGTGAAGTTTGGGTTAAGAAATCAAGTGAATTATAAATCTAAAGATAAGCTAGGCAAAGAATTGTGCATGTGCTCTTTTTAAACACTTGTTTTGGCAGAAGCCAATGCTCTGTCATAAGGACACTGAAAAAAGTCCCATGGAGAGGTCCATATGATGAGTAACTTAAGTGTTCTGCCAATAGCTGTGTAAGTGGGCAATGTGGAAGCAAATTCTCCAGCTCCAAACAAACTTTCAGAAAGGTGACTGTAGTCCTCATTAATATCTTGATGAAATCCTCATAAAAATCCTGAGCCAGAACCACCCAGCTAAGCCATAATTATATTTCTGAATCACAGAAACTACAAAATAATAATTATGTGTTGTTCTATGATAGTGTACTAAGTTTCAGGATAATTTGTTGTATAATAATAGATATTTCACTGGCTCTATTTTTCTCCATGGCTCTTATTACCATCACACCATATAATATACTTATTTTGATTATTTTATATTGTTTTAAGCAGACTTATAATGACCATTTTTAGAACCTAAGCATATGGAGAGGGAATTCTGTTTTTCTTGCTGATATGTCTTTAACATCTATGATTGTAGTAGGCACCCTACAAGGACTGACTTAAAAAAATAGTACTAGGTCCAAATAATAATTTCAAATAGACCATTGGATAAACAAATGAAGAATTGCTGAAGAAAGCCATGGCTGCACCCTTAGGTTTGGAAGTCTTAAGCACACTGGGATGTTCTTAGAACTGAATAAAACCATCTAGCATTATAGACAGAAAATAAAAGTTACCTTAAATCACACTGTTATAATGCTCCAACATTTAGCAAGAAAGAGATGGCAAAGGAAAAGGTGATGCAGAGGAAAAAAATCAATTATTAGAAAGTGACAGCAAAGAATAGCAATAAAAAATATAGAATGCTTGCTATTTGCCAACCTAGCCAGTTTAAGAACTTTAAGTTATTTGGTTATGTAAATAATACTGTGAGGTAGATTTTATTACTCACAGTTTGTAAATAAGGTCCTCACTCCCCACTCCCAACAAGGTCCTCAGAGGTTATGTATATTCCTTAAGTAACATAGTCAAGAAGCAGTGGAATAGGAGTTGATTCCAGCCCAGACTAGCATCATGCTTATTCATCAGTCATTGTTATAATTAGTTTTTAATGTCCATCTCATCTGACAATGTGATACTTGTGTTTTCCTTTGTACAATCATACATAAATATTTTTTGTTAATATGATATGATCATGCATGCGAAAGAATCAAGGCTGCTTGAAGTTACCACTTCCAAGCAAATTATGAAAAGTTACACCTCAAAAAACATTAGGTTACCCCAGTGGGTATTCTTAAGACAGTAGCTACTTGACTTTCTCATTTACCTTGGCATATTCTCTTATTTTGCCTGTAGCTGTAGCACCATGGCATCTGATCCCATCAGATCTCAGAAGATAAGCAGGGTTGGGCCTGGTTAGCACTTGGATGGGAGACCACCTGGGAAAACCAGGTGCTATAGGCTTGGGAGACGGACCTAACAACCCACTCTCAACAACAACCAGCCATTGAAAACCCTATGAATAGCAGAGAAGCAGTAACAATACTGTTTTGCCTGTTGTATTTAGGGTCACTATGAGTCGGATACTGACTCAATGGCACCTAACAACAACATTTTCTGATTTTACGTACATTCTAGAATACACCTGAGTAAACATTATAAACTTTAATTGGTGGAGAAAGTCCTAGCCTTAAGTAATGACTACATCTTGCTAGAAGTATAGCAAATCATAATGTCTCTTTGATGACTAGCAATTGAAATTATTAATCATTTAATTAAAGAACTCATTTCTGAGAAACTTATGAACAGAGCTCACATTAATATTGTCATGCAGATTTTTTTTTCAAATAGAAGAAAAACTGGTTTTCATCATCATAGTTAAAACCCATCATAGCCTAAGATATTAGTAACAGTGGGATAGAATTTTGGTCTAAAATGCTATATTTTCAACCTAGCAATTTTTTTAACCAAGCCTCCTTCAAGCGTCCAGGCATAAATAATTTTCAAGTAGGTGATAGAATGACGAAACACATTAGGAATATTTCTTTGGTGGCTGCAAAACATATGTAGTTGTCCCTACAGCCAGTCTTGAGTCTACCAAAATATTGTGATCCAGCTACCCCAAGAATTCACCCCCTATTTTGAAAAAAGAACTCTATGTATGTATAATACATACATAAAATGGGAGAAAGCAAGTCTTGCTTTAAAATTTTATTTATATATGTGTGTATGTATATATATATACATATATATGTATATATATACATATATATACATACACACACATATATATACACCTATATATGTATATATGTATGTGTATATATATACATACACACACACACACATACACACACATATACAGAGAGAGAGAGAGAGAGAGAGAGAATCCAGCAGCTCACTCCCCAAACAATTAGCCATGGAAAACCCGATGAATAGCAGAGAAGCTCTGTCAAATATAGTGCTGGGAAATAAGCCCTCAGGCATTCAAAAGATGACTGGAGAAGAGTTGCTTCCTCAAAGTAGAGTTGACCTTAATGACTAGAATGGAATAAATCCCCAGGGACCTCCATTTGCTGATGTGGCATGACTCAAAATGAGAAGAAACACAGCAACTGCAGCCATGGGCTGAAACATAAAAAGACTTTGTGCATGGCATAATATTGCATAGTGTTTTGTTCTGTTACACATAGGGTCTCTATGACAGCAACCTAAAAATAACAACATATAAAATGTAAGATTCTCAAAATCTATTTCTGACACGAATTGTGATTGTAAGAGCCTTACAACTGGCTTCCAGTCATGTTCTCCTCAAATTTACCAAGTGTATTGTATCCAAAATCTGTCTTCAAAAACCCTAATGTAACTATGCATAGTATCTACTCAAAACCCTTTAACAGCTCCCCTTTGACTACAAGATAAAATTCAAGATCCTAACATGGCATAAACCCATCATTATAGAGCCCCTGCCTTGTGTTCCTGCTGCATCTTTCATTATTCCCTCTGGTGCACTGTATGTGCCAACAATTTCAAACTACTAACAATTTTCCACTCATGCAACCCTGTGCGTTTCCTCATGCTGTCTCCTTTCCTAGAACAGCTTCTAATGATCTACCCCAGTGAACTCTTGCTGATCCTGTAAGACTCAACTCAGGCATAACACCATTCTGGAGAAGTTCCTGAGCTTTCCAGACCTGCTTGCTACAAAATAAAGTTCACAAATTGTTTTCACTCCATTTTAGTAACATTATAGCTAGGTGTTTAGGCAATTACCACTCTTACTAGAAGGTGATTTCCTGGAGCAACTGAGAAATAGATTTTTTTTCCCTTTTCTGCCTAGTGTAAGAAGTTTGGGATATGATTTGGGTGCTGAAATACTAATACTCATTCTTCTTGTCAAGTATTATTTGCTGAAAAGGATAAATGTTAAAGTAATAATAATAGTAAGTAGTGAAGAATTGGTTTTATTAACTGCTATGTAATTTTTTATTCTTCAAAATGCAGGAATTTTCTGCTTATTTCAGAAGGGTAGCTCTTTAACATTTTATAAAACATCCCTTGATTTAGTCCTCTGAATACAAAATGACCATCACTATGGGTGAGGATGGGACCCACTTTACCTGCTTAGTCACTGATAGAACAGAGTCAGACAACAGGTGGGCCTGCTGAGGCTAACCTTGTCAGGTGTACATTCTGAATAGATCCAAGGAGCACAAGAGAGGAAATGGAACTTGAGGTTCTCTATTTCACATATAGTAACCCCACACTCAAATAAAATGAGTCAGAATAAATGTCTTAGGCTTTAACTAGTTTTTCAATTCCTTATCTCTTAGAACAAAGGCTCTAGAAAGATGGTTAGAAAAAGTGATGATGTGTGTTCCCTACCAATTCTCCACCTACAAATTCCTACATTTTTAAAACAGTTCATATTATTCAAAATTTCACATACATTATATAATGTTATCATGAGGAAAACTCTGCTTTTAGACATTATGTCTCTATTTACAGGTAATAAACTGGCAAAATAATAAGCCATCATCATAAAACTTAGGAACAGCATAACCAAAAGATCCAGGTCTTCTGAACATGAAACGATGGTACTTTCAACTAAGTCATTTGCAATACAGCATGCTTCAAAATCCAAGCATGAGATAATTCTCAGCCAGGTGACAGGAAGACAAAATGTATTAGAAATACCTTGGGCTACAGATGTAGTTCAGTCGTAGGGTGCTTACCTAGCATTCACTGTTGTTGTTGTTGTTAGGTGCCATCGAGTCGGTATTCGACTCATAGTGACCCTTACAGGGTTTTCAATGGCTGACTGTTTCAGGATTGCCTCAGGAGTGGATTGCCAGGTCCTTCTCCCGCTTTTGTGGTGCTGGGAATCAAACTCAGGACCTCAGAGACTGCAGCGCAGCACTCTACCAGCTGAGCTAAATCCCAGCCAGCATTCACTAGGCACTGGTATTCATCACTAGTTTGGGGGGAAGGAGAAAGGAAGAAAGGAAGAAAGGAAGGAAGAAAGAAAGGAAGGAAGGAAGGAAGGGAGAGAGGGAGGGAGGGAGGGAGGGAGGAAGGAAGGGAGGAAGGAAGGGAGGAAGGGATGGAGGAAGACCATCTTCTTCCATGCATTCTCAAAATTCATGTCTGTCTCTGAGGCCAGCCTTGAGCCCACCTGCATATGGTGCTTCAAACAGCCTAAGTAACTCAATTACATGTCCGCGTTTTGAAAATTAATCATGTGTACAGTACATAGTATATAGCATGGGAGAAAAGGAATATAAGCAAAAGCAAATAGCCTTTTGATTCTCTTTATTTATGTGTGCTTTTATGTCAAGAATCTCATTAAAGATTATTTCAAGAGGGGATACAGACGAGGTTCTGTCTGCCTGTAGGTCTGAAAGGTTAAGTCTAAAATGGTTTACATGAGGGACTGAGATATCCTTAGGAAAATCTCACATGAGAAAAATCTTAGTTTTCTAGAGACTGAGTTCCCTAGGGAATCTCATGCCGAGAAAAGAAAAAAGGGAAAAGAAGAAGTTCTAATAAGTTTGAGGTTCATAGAGAAGAAGGCTTGCCACTTTTGGTTACCTCAGGATTTGACCTCAGAAGAGAAAGAAAAATAGGATTTGAGGGATTTTTCATGTTTTCCCTAGCCTTCCAGGGTATGAAAGAAAGTAGAAACTCAGAGAAGATCTATTAATGAATAAAAAATATGTGCATATATGTGTGTGTTTGTGTATATTTATTTGTTGTTGTTAGGTGCTGTCGAGTTGGATCCAACTCACAGCAATCTTTTGTACAACAGAATGCAACCCTCCCTAGTTCTTTTTTATGTTTAAGCCCATTGTTGCAGGCAATGTGTCAATCCATCTAGTTGATGGTCTTCCTTTTTTTCATTGACCCGCCACTCACTCAAAGTTGATATCCTTCTCCAGGGATTGGTCAGTCTTGACAACATGTCCAAAATATATTAAGATGCAGTCTCATCATCCTTGTTTCCAAGGAACACTTCCTCTAGAATGTATTTGTTGGTTATTTGGGCAGTGCATAGTATATTCAAAATTTGTCCCCAGCACCATAATTCAAAAGCATCAATTCTTCTCCTGGCTACCTTATTCAATGTCCAGTTTTCACAACTGTATGATGCAACTGAAAATATCATGGTATCAGTCAGGTGCACCTTCATTTTCAATGTGATATCTTTGCTTTTCAACACTTTAAGGAGGTCTTTTGCAACAGTTTTCCCAATGCAATGTCGTTTCATGACTGCTGCTTTCATGGGTGTTAATTGTAGAACTGAGTAAAGCAAAATCTCAGACAACCTCAATCTTTTTCTCCACTTATCATGAAGTTGCTTAGTGACTCAAGTTGTGAGAATTTTTGTTTTCTTGCTGTTGAGGTGCAATCCAGACTGAAGGTTATGTTCCTTGATCTTCATCAGTAAATGTTTCAAATCTTCTTCATTTTCAGCAAGCAGAGTTGGGCCATCTGCATAATGCAGATTGTTAGTCAGTCTTCCTCCAATCCTGATGCCACATTCTTCCTCCTAAAGTGTAGCTTCTCAGATTATTTGCTCATCATAGAGATTAAAGAAATATGGTGAAAGGATACATCCCTGACATGCAACTTTCCTGACTAAACCAAGTAGTATTTCCTTATTCTGTTCAAATGACACACCCTCTTTGGTTGTAGGAACTTGAGCAGTGAAAATAATGTATTATGATAAGACTTTTCCACAGCTGACAACAAACCCAAACCCATCTTACAACAAGTTTAGAAATTCAAAGGTGAACAGTTTGGCAAGTCAATGAAATGTGTAATATTGTTTTGACATATTTTCTCCAAACATGAGTCATTTTTAACTGTCACTTGAAAAATTTCATTAAATTTAATGGAAAATACCTTCTGTGAAACATCTCTAATCCTATCATATACTAGATCAAAATTATAAGAATAATGGAGAAATTACCTCAGTACCATCTTTGATGCTAAAATTATCATTCTGCTGATCATTCTGGCATAAATGTATGTTGACGTCATTGACAAACATGAAGACTTGTTAAAACAATGGCAAACTGACAATCTCCTAACCTATTACAAGACTTGCCCCTTGGAATTAATTATTGTTAATTCCACTTGCTTGAAAAGGTATGTTATTTGCTTTCTTTCAACATGATAGTAGGGATGTTTGATAAATATAAACATATTTATAAGAAAAATATATTCAAAATAAAAAATTGGCATAAAAATGGAAACTCTACAAATTAGAGTCACAATTTATATTAAACCAGCAATTAAGCATGAAATTAGGGATTGTGAAAGAACCTACCAAATAAATAGTCTCTTTTCTGTAGGGCAAAATAGCTCCTTTCTAAAAAGGAGGGGAAAAAAGCCAGTAAAAGAAAGTATAAATACAATGAGTCACATGAACAGAGGGGAGAGAGACAAAGTTGATGGGAACTTGCCAGGGTTATAAAGAAATGTTTATTTTAAAATTTGATGTTTTAATTTATAACTATATTAATGTTTCTAGGCCTCCAAAGTTCATTACTAAAATGATATTTGACAGAGTCATTTCCCAAAGTGTTAATCTTGTATGAGTGTTCTTTCTTTTTCTTCCTTTTTCTACAAAGATCTCTGGGAATCATTTTCTTTCCTCTAGCCCTCTCTAAAAAGAAATAAAGATTTAATGCAATAGGCTTAGGTAAGAGGCTCTTTTTATAAATCATCTCTTAGATACTACTTAATGTTAGGGCTGAGAGACAGTAGAGGGAAAGGAAAAGAGACAACTTACACAGAAGAGAAATTCATAGGAAGAATGAGGGAGAACATGAGTGGGAAGACAAAGAAACTTCTAGAACAGAGTTTCTCAAGCAAGATTCTCTGGAAATATAGGGCTCTATATGATGTCACTAAGGGTTTCTTCAGAGACTGGAATTAAACAGGAAATTAAGCCTGGTTTTTGAAACTTTGTGCTCAAAGGAATGCCAGAATTACATGAGTGGATAGACACTATGTTGTTGTTATGTGCTGTGGTGTCGGTATTGACTCATAGTAACCCTCATAGGGTTTTCAATGGCTGACTGTTTCGGGATTGCCTTGGGAGTGGATTGCCAGGCCTTTCTCCCATTTGTGCAGTGCTGGGAATCGAACTCAGGACCTCAGAGACTGCAGCATGGCGCTCTACCAACTGAGCTAAATCCCAGCCCAGACACAATGTAGCAGGGTTTATACCTTGAATAGATGTCATTTTTACCTTTGCAGCATGGGAGTTTGCACCCAGGTTCTCCCATATGCTAGGCAAGTGCTGTAACACACAGCTGCACCCTCGGCCTCTTTTTTATTTTTTATTTGGAGACATAGTCTCATTAAGTTGAGCAGGCTGCTCTGGTCTTGAATTTACAACCCTCCTGCCTTTGACTCCCAAGTCACTGAGATCATTAGGTATTATTTTAGTCCTAAATTGCAGTATGCAGAAGGATTGTGTTGACCTTGGTGAGTATATTCTAATCTTTGGCATGACAATAGAAGACAATGCTAATTGAAGGGTATAGTATTGCCTCATCTCCATGTGTAGGTCAGGTTGCCATACTGTAGAAGCTCACATGTTGTTGTGATGCTGAAAGCTATGGCATGGGTATTACAGACACCAGCATGGTCACCCATGGTGAACAGTTTTCAGTTGAGCTTTCAGACTAAGACAGACTAGGGAGAAGGACATAGCTAACGCATTCCCCAAACAAGTAGACATTGAAAGCCCTGTGAGTAGCAGAGAAACACTGTCAGATATAGTTCTGGAAACTGAGCCCCTAAGGTTGAAAGGTATTTAAAAGATGACTAGGGAAGACTTGCCTCCTCAAAGTAAGTCAAGAATGGAGTAAAGCCCCAGTGACGTCCATTTGCTAATGTGGCACAAATCAAAATGAGAAGAAACAACTGAAAAATCCACTAATAATTGGGATGTGGAATGTACATAGTATGAATCTAGGAAAATTAGAAATGGTCAAAATGAAAATGGAGAATATAAACATCAACATTTTAGGCACAAGTGAGTTAAAATGGACTGGTTTGGGCCATTTTGAATCAGATAATCGTATAGTCTACTATACTGGGAATGACAGATTAAAGAGAAATGGGGTTATATTTATCAAAAAGATGTCTCAAGATCAGTCCTGAAGTACAATGCTGTCAGTGACAGAATAATACTCATACACCTACAAGGAAGGCCAGTTAATATGACTATTATTCAAATTTATGTACCCACTACTAAGGTTACAAATGAAGATAGGGAAGATTTTTACCACCTTCTATAATCTGAAATAGATCTAATATGCAATCAGGATGTACTGATAATTACTGGTAATTAGAATGCAAAAGTTGGAGACAAAGAAGGCAGCTCAATTGCTTGAAAGTATGGACTTGGTGACAGAAATGTTGCTAGAGAGTGCATGATAGAATTTTTCCAGACCAACAAACTTTTCATTGCAAATACATATTATCACCAATATAAATGGTGACTAAACACATGGAATTCACCAGATATAACACACAGGAACCAAATTGACTACATTTATGGAAAAAGATGATGGAAAACCTCAATATCAAAAGTCAGAACAAGACCAGGTGCTGATTACAGATCAGGCCATCAACTGCTCGTATGCAAGTTCAAACTGAAACTGAAGAAAATTAGAACAAGTGTACAATAGCCAAAGTATAACCTTGAGCATATCCCACTTGAGTTCAGAGACCACCTCAAGAACAGGTTTGATATGCTAGACACTAACAATCAAAAACTAGATGAATTGTGGCATGACATCAAAGACATCATGAGGAAAGCAAAAGATTACTGAAAAGATGGGAAAAAAGAAAAGACCAAATTATATGTCAAAAGAGACTCTGAAAATTCCCCTTGAATGTCTGGTATCTAAAGTAAAATGAAGACATGACAAAGTTAAAGAACTAACAGAAGATTCACAGGGCAGTTCCAGAATACAAAATTAAATACTATAATGACATGTGCAAAAAACTGGAGGTAGAAAACCAAAAGGGAAGAACACATTCTGTTTCTCTCAAGCTTAAGAAATTGAAGAAAAAATTCAAACCTTGTGTGGCAATAGTGAAAGATTCTACAGGGAAAATATAAAACAGTGTAGGAAACACCAAAAGAAGATGAAAGGAATACATAGAATCGTTATACCAAAAAGAATCGGTGGATGACCAATTGAAGTGAAAATGAAGTGGAAGCTGCCTTGAAAGAATTGGCAAAACACAAGACTCCAGGAATTGATAGAATACCAACAGAGATGTTTCAACAGATGCAGCACTGAAGGCACTAACTTGTCTATGCCAAGAGATTTGGAAAGGGCTATCTGACCAACTGACAGGAAGAGATCCATATTTGTGCCTATTCCCAAGAAAGGGGATCCAACTGAATATGGAAATTATTGAACAATATCATTAATATCACACACAAGTAAAACTTTGCTAGAGATCACTCAAAAGCGACTCTAACAATACATAAGCAGGGAACTACTGGAAAATCAAGCAAGATTCAGAAGAGGGCGTGGAACCAAGGACATCATTGCTGATGTCAGATGGATATTAACTGAAAAAAGAGGATGCCAGGTAGATGTCAATGTTTTATTGACTATGCAAAGGAACTTGACTGTTTGGATCATAGCAAATTATGGATAACATTTCAAAGAATGGGAATACCAAAACACTTAATTGTACTCATGAGGAATCTGTACATGGACAAGGAGGCAGTTGTTCAAACAGAACACTGCCTAGTTTAAAGTTGAGAAAAGTGTGCATCAGGGCTGTGTTTTTTCACCATAGCTCTTCAATCTCTATGCTGAGCAAATAATCTGAGAATCTGAACTTTATGAAGAAAAACATGGAATCAGGATTGGAGGAAGACTCATTAACAACCTGCCTTATGCAAATGACACAACTCTACTTGCTGAAAGGGAAGAGAATATGAAACATTAACTGATGAAAATCAAAGATCACTGTCTTCAATATGGATTGCATCTCAACATCAGCAAAACAAAAAGCCTTACAACTGGGCCAGTACGCAGCTTCATGATAAATGGAGAAAAGATTGAGGTTGTCCATGATTTTGCTTTACTTATTCTATAATCAGTAGTCACAGAAACAGCAGTCAAGAAATCTAAAGTTGCATTCCATTGGTAAAACCTGTTGCAAAAAATCTCTTTAAAGTGCTGAAAAGTAAAGATGTCACATTGAAGATGCAGATGGGCCTGACTCATGCCATAGTACTTTGAATAAATGAGAGGAGAAGAACTGATGTTTTGAATCATGGTGCTTAAGAAGAATATTAAATAAACCATGGACTGCATAAAGAACCAACAGATCTGTCCTAGAAGAAGTGCAACCAGAGTGCTCCTTGGAAGCAAGGAAGGCTAGACTGTATCTTGTATATTTTGGACATGTTTTCAGGAGGGACCAATCCTTGGAGAAGGACATTATGTTTAGGAAAGCGGCAGGTCACTGAAAAAGAGGAAGACACTCAACTAGATAGACACAGTGTCTGCAACAATGGGTTTAAACATAAAAAAGATAGTGTGCAGCTGGGTGCGGTGGTACACGCCTCTAATCCCAGCGGTGCAGGACGCGGAGGTGGGAGGATTGCAAGTTCAAGACCAGAGGCAGTCTGCGTAACTTAGTGAGACCCTGTCTCAAAAAGTAAAAAAAAAAAAAAAAGGGCTGGGGAAGCAGCTCAGTGGTCCAGTACTTGCAGAGCATGCAGACACGAAGACCTGGGTTAAACCCCCAGTACCGCAAAATAAATAAATAAATAAATAAATAAAAATAAAAATAAAAATAAAAAATAAATAGTGCGCCTGGCACAGAATTGGGGAATGTTTTGTTTTGCATCAAGGAGAGGCTAAAAGGCTGATGTCATTAGTCTCTCTGTCTCTATTATGGTTTTCAAATGAAGTATTCCCCAAAAGCCTCATGTTTTGAAGACTTGGTTGCCAGCTGGTGGCACTGTTGAGAGGTGAACAGCCTGGTTTAAAGTTGAGAAAGGTGTGTGTCAGGGCTGTATACTTTCACCATATATGGTGAGCAAATAATCTGAGAAGCCGGACTTTATGAGGAAGAATGTGACATCAGGATTGGAGGAAGACTCATTAACAATCTGCATTATGCAGATGACACAACTCTGCTTGCTGAAAGTGAAGATTTAAAACACTCATGAAGATCAAAGATCACAGCCTTCAATATGGGCTGCGACTAAACATCAACAAAACAAAAATCTTTATGATTGGGCCAGTTTGCAACTTCACAATAAATGGAACGAACATTAAGGTTGTCCAAGATTTTGCTTTGCTTGTCTCTATAATCAACACCTGTGGAAGCAGCAGTCAAGAAATCAAAAGACACATTGCTCTAGGAAAAGCTGTGGCAAAAGATCTCTTTAGAGTATTGAAAAACAAAGATGTCACACTGAAGACGAAGGTGCATCTGACTCATGCCATGGTATTTTCAGTCGCATCATATGGTTGTGAAAACTGGACATTGAACAAGGCAGACAGGAGAAGAATTGATGCTTTTGAATTGTGGTGCTAAAGATGTCTATTGAATATACCATGGACTGCCAAAAGAACCAACAGATTTGTCCTAGAAAAAGTGCAACCAGAGTGCTCCTTAGAATCAAGAATGGTCAGCCTGCATCTTACATATTTTTGACATGTAGTCAGGAGAGATCAGTGCCTGGAGAAGGACATTATGTTTGGGAGAGTGGCAGGTCAACGAAGAAAAGGAAAACCCTCCACCAGATGGATTGACACGGTGTCTGCAACAATGGGCTTAAATATAAATAAGATCGTGTGTCTGGCAAAGAATCCAGAAGTGTTTCAATCTGCTGTACATAGGGTCACTATGAGTTGGACTCAACTTGATGGCACCTAACAACAACTTCATCAAGCCTGCAGCCATAAGCCTGTGGCATCTGATCCCGTCAGATCTCGGAAGCTAAGCAGAGTCGGGCCTAGTTAGTACTTGGATTGGAGACTGCCTGGGAACCCCAGGTGCGATAGGCTTGGGAGAAGGACCCTGCAACCCACTCCCAAAAATCAATCTGCCATTGAAAACCCTATGAACAGCAGAGAAGCACTGACAATGGTGTTTACCCTGTTGTATGTAGGGTCGCTATGAGTCAGATACTGACTCGATGGCACCTAACAATGACAACTTTATCAATGAATTTGTCCATTGATAAGCTCAGAGCTGAATGAACTAAAAGGAGGTAGAGCTTACTTTGAGGAAGTAGATAACTGAGAGTGTGCCTTTAAAGGGTATATCTTGTTCCTGGACCCTTCCTCTATGTCTCCTTGCTTCCTGGCTTCCAGGAGGTGAGAATCCTCCTCTGCCCCCAGTGCCATGATGTTCTGCTTCACCATGGTCCCATAGCAATGGAGCCAGCTGAAACTGTGGGCCATAATAAATCTTTCCTACTTTAAGTTGATTTTCTCAGGTATTTTGTCACAGTGACAAAAGGCTGATTAACAATAGAAAATCGGTACAAGGAGTGGGGTCACTTCTACACCTACCTGACCAAGTGGTTCAGAAGCCTTAGGAACTTATTTATAGGAAGAATTTGGAAAAGTTTGGAGAGGTTGGCTAGAAAAAGCCTAGACTATTATAACCACAGCTTACTTGATGATTGGTGATTCTAGTGAAAGCTCAGAAGACCAGAATGCTGACAGGTATGTGGACATTAATGACCGTGTTCATGAAGTTCTAGATAGAAAAGAGGCCTCTGTAGGGGATTTGGCTAGGAACCATTCATGTTACATTCTGGCAAAGAATTTGTCTACACTTTTTCCATGCTTTGAGACTTTTTATGAGGCTGAGCTTAAAGGTGACAGACTAATTAATTAATGTGGTAGAGGAAATTTCAAAGAAGCACCACATTCCTGCTGTGGCAGAAGGATTGTATTCACTTGGATTTGTAAAACTTGCAGTTTGGCCAGAAGAAGAAGAAGAAGAAGAAGAAGAAGAAGAAGAAGAAGAAGAAGAAGAAGAAGAAGAAGAAGAGGAGGAGGAAGAGGAAGAGGAAGAGGAAGAGGAAGAGGAAGAGGAAGCGGAAGCGGAAGCGGAAGCGGAAGCGGAAGCAGCAGCACATTTAAAGCTGTGAAGAAAGAGGGGGCTGTTGCTGAAGAGATTAGTGTCACTAAAAAGAAACCAAGTATTTCTTTTGCATGCTGACAACAGGAAAAATACCACAAAGGCATATCAGGAATCAGCAAGACACAATGAGGACAGGGTAGTTCCATATTTGTGCCTAAAAAAAGACCAGCGCCACTCAAGCCAAGAACTAGAAACCTGAAGAGTCTTTGCCTATTGCCCAGGTCTGGAAACACTGTGGAATGTCTGGCACTAAATCTATACAGAAGCTGAAGAAACTGTATTCTGATGCCATGGACAGTGATAATTAGAGGCACATCCTTTGCTCTGGAAGAACTGTAGTCTGTCTGCCTTTATGTGCTGGTTTCCTTCTTTATTCCACCTGGGTCCCCAGGCTATTGGATGTTGCTGTCCACATGTCAATCCTCTCTGGAAACACTCTGACAGAGACACCTGGGGGTGTGGTTTAGGTATCTCTTAATCCAGCCAAGTTGACAATCAAGGGCAACCATCACAAAGACAGTGCAGTCTGGTGAAAGTGCCAAGCAGTTAAACAGAACTCTGTAACAAAAATAGCCCATAAAAGAGTCTCTGAAGCCTGGCATGGCAGCAGATGCCTGAAATCCCAGTGACTTGGGAGGAAGAAGCAAGAGGATTGCAAGTTCAAGGCCAGAGGCAGCCTTCATAAGTTAATGAGACGCTGCCTTAAGATAAAATATTTTTAAAAAGCGGAGGCTTGGGGTGCATATCAGTGGTAGAGCCCTTTCAAAATATGTGCAAGGCCCTGGATTCAACCTCCCAGTACTGCAAATAAATAAATAAATAGTCTCTCATTGGACATAAATTGTCAGTCCCTATTACCCTGCCATACTCTTTGAGGGCTTCTCTGTGAAGAATGTGGCCTTTATTCAGACACTATAGTACAGTGTCCACATGACTGATCAGCAGTTTTTTTCTTTCTGGAAGGGAGCTCTGAGCAACACAGCTCCATAGCTACCATTTTCCACACCTTTGACTACAGGATAAATCCACCTTTCCATAAATACTTGGACTACAGATTCTTTAGGTTCCATGCAGCCTCTCTCCCTGAGGAAAAAGAAGGAGATTATTGGGACAAAGTACAATAATTGGGCTCCCCCATGCACCATTCATTCTAAATATCCATTTTGTGCTTGTCTCAATAGCTTAACTGATGATGTGGCCCAAAGACATATTTATGAAATAACTATCTCATTCTAGAACCAGAGTTGCTGTGTTTGCCTATCCACAGTCACAGTTAGCCATGGGCATTCTAAAACGCCCTTAGGCAGACTATCTGTGTTCTATAGGGGTTTTTCCCTGTCCCCCTAGTTAAATAAGTTTTACCTTCAGTGCCCATACACATACCTCTTCATCAGATTTCTTTGTCTGATCTCCCTGTCCGTTTGCCTTTGCTCACAGCTCTGTATATTCTCACCTAAGGCCACTCTCTGAGCCTCCACATGGGGTGGATGAACAAGGAAACCATTTCACTCCTTGCCCATTGGGAATGTTTTTCCTCACAACTGTATTGCAAGGCATACCTTGAATCTGTCTGTGTTAAAGCCATTGCCCATTTGGGGCTTATACCCACAAATTGAGATGACCCATCTATAAACCAAGCTTGAGCTTTTCTTCTTACTGTAAAGTCATAGGTGCTAAGATGGAGGGGAATAGATGCAACTAAGTTGGATAACATAAGTGTCTGGACTAACTGCTCACCCAGCTTGCTGGTAGCCTTTGTTCCTGCTTAGGCTTGAACCAATATATACTACTTCTATCTCATGATGGACTGCTACTAGGCCTGCCTGACTTCATTGCCTTAGTATGTCTGAAAGAATCCATTTCATAATGACAGTTCTGAATGTGCAGCCATTTGGTTCCTCATGGTCAATTGTTTCATCTCCACAAAGTCAATATCATACCAGAAGCTGTTTCCTAACATGTGTGATGCTCTGATAAACAGGACATATCCTTACTTCAGACCCTTAAGGTCCTGTTTTATTATTCTCTCACTGAGATTTGCCAAAATCTCTCTTCACACTATTGATGCTTAATTACTATAGGTTCTTCTGGATCATATGGCCCAAGTGTTAGGATTCCTTCTGCCACAATGTATACCTGCAACAGAACCCTTACCTTATCCAGCCCCAAGCAGAGATGGAAGTTATTCATAGCTCTTCACATGTGGATGACTATGGAATTAATTATTGCCTACCTCCACCTCCCTCCTAAAAAAATTCATGTTGAAATCTTAAACCCTGAGATAGCTGGGCATGGTGGTGCATGCGTACAATCCCAGCAGCTCGGGAGGCAGAGGGGAGAGGATTGCAAGTTTGAGACCAGAGGCAGTCTGCATAACTTTGCAAGACCCTGTCTCAAAAAGTAAAAAAAAATGGGCTTGAGGTACAGCTCAGTGGTCCAGCACTTGCAAAGCATACATGCACGAGGCCCTGGGTTCAACATCCAGTACTACAAGAAAAAAAAGAAAAGAAAAGAAAAAAAAAGCCCTGAGATAGAAGTATTAGGATTTGGGTCCTTTGGGGAGGTGATCAAGTCATTGAACAAGAGAGACAGAAAAAGAATTGATGCTTTTGAATTGTGGTGCTGGAGACATCTATTGAATATACCATGGACTGCCAAAAGAACCAACAGATCTGTCCTAGAAGAAGTACAACCAGAGTGCTCCTTGGAAGCAAAAATGGCCAGACTGCATCTTACATATTTCGGACATGTAGTCAGGAGAGAACAATCCCT